>JAKUCV010006422.1:194887-278873 GCA_028386065.3 Turnera subulata
AGAGAGACAGAGAGAAAGAGGGAGGTAGAAAGGGGGAGGTAGAAGGAGGGAGGTAGAACCGGCCATCACAGGCCCACATGCAAACCCGCATGCAATCCCGAGGGGTATTACTTCCCGCTCGAACCAACCGGTCAACAGCCCCACAGTAGACTTTATTATAATTCATTATTCTCATTTATTCTTTAAGAGTTGTACCATATGTTGTTTCAAACATGGTTGTGTGGATTTAACATCTTAAACTCAAATCCGGGCCTCCAGCCCACAATCCACCACACGAACCACAAAGCCATATAACACATTATTTAACACACAAAACAACTCATGCACGACAGGCATATTATATCACACTGATACACAGTTCACAGATCATGCACACCGCATCAGAGATATCACCAACATAGTACACTCGCAGATAGCAACATAAGCACATCAAACAAGCATGCATGCAGCATTCAAGACCAACAATTAATACCACTTATGTAACAAGACAGTTAACCGAGCATTGTAGGCAGTAATGCATACAAAGGTTTATAAGTCCTCACCTTGGCCATAATAATTGTCTCGGAAGCCAAAGCCTTAACCCGTCTCAACATTCCTATGTCCATAACGTCCTACGAACATACACCTCATATAAGAAGTTTATTCATGACAATGGAGTAATGCATATTAATAACATGATCTCGAGTCAAACCCGTGACACTAAGCCCGTTACTAAAGATCAAGGTCTAAATCCAAACAACTCAAACCCCAAGTTCTGTACTTAACTTAACTCTGATTGTAGTCAATTGGGCCTAGAGTGTATTATCCCAAATCTCCAAAATACAATGTTGGCCTTAAGTCCACATCCATGTTAAGGTCATTGGGCCTAAAGCCCTTCTAAGTCCAATTTCAATTTCCGGGCCTAAAGCCCACTTCCTTAAGTTTTTAGTTAACCAAGTATAGAATTGGGCTCAAAGCCCGTTACTTAAGTCCAAGAAATATTCACAAATAGAATATTGGGTCGGGGCCCGGTTTCCTAAAACCGTTCTAAGGTCAACTCGAGCTCAACTGTCCCCGGCCTATGGTTCTACCCGTGTCGGTAAATTCCCGGCTAAACATACACATAACCCCGCACCCCGGTATTCCACTAAATAACTTCAATTCCCAATACACAATTTTAATTACATTTAATTATTACATGCTATGAATGAGTTTAAAAACATCAAATTACACATCGAGGGTATACCGTTAAATGCCGGAAGAGAAGTTGTGTCTTGCCGGGAAATCCCGAGCCTCGCCGGAAAATTCCCGAGCTCGCCGGATAATTCCCGTCAGCCTCGCCGGAACAGTACACGTCTCGCCGGATTCCGGTCAAGACCTCGCCGGAAAACTCCACAGCAAAGCCAAAAACTAACCATAACAATTCTGCCATCATTCAATCAACATCCTATTCAACAACACATCCACTGCAAACATCAAAACGAAACCATAGATCATACATGACCGCTCTAAGAGAAGAAACAAGGACTTGAATCCTTACCGAAAATCAAGAAACCTCACTGCCCAACACCGATTCTGCCCGGTGGGTCTATTGAACAGCAAACACGAGCCTCACGAACCCACTGCCGGAAACAACAAAACAACAACCAAACCACCAGCCCGCCACTGCTCGACACCCACGCACCCCTGCAACCGTCCGCCACCAACAACAGCCACACACACACACACCCCACCTCAGACCTAACACCCCAACCAAAGACCAACAGCAGCCGCCATCATTGAACCAACAGACGCCGCCCGCAAAACAGCACACAACAACCAAAATAGACCCATCAATCACCAGCAATCGACACCCAAAATAAAATAGAGGAAGGAAGTCAGGTCTTACCCGACATTTTGGAGGCGACGACGCGAAGAGGTAGACCACGACACCCGATCGACCTCGGCCCCCCCACTCCTCTAGTTCTTGCTGATGGACGGCGACAAGCGGCAGCACGATGCGACGATTATGGCGGCAGCTCCTCACACAGGTCTCCTCGTCTCGTCTTTCGGTCCGAGCCCAGATCGCGAACCAACCCCGCCTCCCCACTCGACCTGCTCCGGCGACACGAGAAGAAGAGATGGAGGCGACGGCATCGATGGCAGCGGCTCGAAAGGAGGAGGAAGAAGAAGAAGAAGGAGACAGGAGGTGCAGCGGTTTTGAGTGAAAACGAAGAGGCAGAGGAAGAGAATCGGGGGGGTAACCATAGTCTGCACGATTTGAGGGCGTGAGCTCAGGGAACAAATCGTGGGGGAAAGAGTGGGAGAGTGTGGCGGCAGCTCGGGGAAAGAAGTGAAAAAGAAAGAAGAGGGTAGAGAAAAGAAAAGAAGAAAAGAAGAAGGAACCTTTAGGGTTTGGCCGGCCAGGACCAAAACGACGTCGTTTTGGTCTCTGGCTTGGTCAACCCTCCCTTCTTGGTCAAAACACAGCCCATAGTTGAGTTTAATGTCCTGGCACTCCCAAAACTACGTAGTATCATACCATACTACGTCAAAGTTTGTGTTTCACACCAAAATACAATTAAATACCAAAAGAAACCTAGTTAAAGAATAATGCCAACATAGTTGTGAAATTCTTAAGGAAATAAATTATTTTCCTTAACCCTAAATTCCCGGAACACGCCTCAAGGGTAAAAATGGAATTAAATTTCAAAAAATTCTGAAAATCCACAGAAATTACATACTGAAAATTCGGGGCGTTACAGTACATCACACAGATCACCCAAACCATACCACATGTTATATCCCATAACAATTTAAAGTCATACTCATCCAGCAAATAGTAACACATAGGCACACAATATAGATCATGGCATGTTAGCAAACAAGGCATGCAACTCAGACAAACCAAACCAACAAGCACATGCATACAAACATAAAAAGACTTATAAAGTCACCTCAACGACGATTATCCTGTGGAGCTTTCCCCAAGACAGATCCTCCAGCTCCCGAGGTATTACCCGTGCCTGAATACCGGCACACACAATAATTACAAAACAATTATAACAAACCATGCATGCATGATACTTATATGCTCAACTGAGTAAAACCTATCCCAAACTACCCGGTTATGTAATTCAGGGTCCAAGCCCAAAAGGGTATATCTCCTCCCCAAAAACTCCAAAAGACTTGAACCTAAGGTTTACCGGGCTTAAGCCCATCTAAGTCCAAAATAATTTCCCGGGCCTAAAGCCCACCTCCTTAAGTCCAAACAAGTCCAATTAAGAATTTGGGCTTAGAGCCCATTCTTTACAGTCCATATCTAACCAATTATGCCATTGGGCCTCAAGCCCATAACTTAAGGTCCATAAAAAGTCTTAAAGTCCTTAGAATTAGTTAGATGGGCCTGGGCCCGGTTTACCTAAATACCGTTCTAAGGTCACTCCCGAGCCCAAGTGTTCATCGACTTATAATTCTACCCGTGTCGGTAAGTTCCCGGCCACACACACTCACTCTCCGCTCTCGATATTCCACTAACCTCTTTAATGTTTAGATGTACATGTGCCGATAACATTAGTTTATGTACAAATAAAACCGAGTCTTAACCCGGGAATAAATACCGTAAATAATCCACGAAGATTTCTGTTCGCAGGAAAGTACCCGAGCCCTCGCCGGAAAATTCCCGAGCTCGCCGGATTCCGGTGACCTTGCTGGAAAATCAACAACAAGGCCCAACAACAACCCCAACAAATCTGCCACCGCCTAAAACCAATTCAACAACTCAATAATAGCAACCAAACCACACGAGGACACTAAAACGAAAAAGAGAAACACCGGAATTGCTTACTGGAAAGACACTGCCCAAGCCGCCCGGATCCGTCGAGCAGCACCACACCGTGCCTGTCCAAAGACCCGACTCCCTGCTCGGAACAACACCTGCAGCCTCGAACCCAGCCGAACCACCGCAGACCCGACCACCCAAAACCCGAGCCTGCAACCTTCCTGCCCGGAAAGAACCCGCAAACACCGGTTCTGCATAGCCACTGCCGTCTGAGACAACAACACAACCACACACACAGCCCGCCGGAACCAACACAACCACAGCACACCGACGACGACCAACGACGCACGCACACACACGATCCGCCCACGCACCATCCACCGCCGAAACCCAAATCAACACCAAACCAAAAATCAACAACAACATCAACCCACAAGCCGAGAGGGAGGAGAAGAGAAAGCAAATGAGGGGTCAGACTTACGGGCAACGCAAGGAAGACAGTGGCGATTCCCGTCCACGCGCAGTACTCCTCGTCGCGCACGGCCTGGCCTCTTCTCGGTCCCCTCTGCAACCCGTGGTGGTGGCGACGGTGACCTGAAGGAAAGGAAGGATGACGGGAGTGTGGAGAACAGGGAGATGAGGTATTGATGATGACGAGAGGGGAAGAGAGAGAGAGAGAGAGAGAGAGTGAGGGTGAGGCGCCATCGGGGTGGAGAAGAGAAGGAAGAAAGAAAAGTGGAGAGAAAAGAAAGAAAGAAAAGGAAGAGGGTTAGGGTTGGCCGGCCTGGTCCAAAACGACGTCGTTTTGGACTAAGGCGCGGTCAACTCGCCTTTGGTCAACGCCCGCTAGGATTGAGGGTTTTGTTTTTTTTTTTCTTTTCCCTTAACCCAAAACGACGTAGTTTAATCTAAAACTACGGGTAAACCCCGCGTTTCTTCCCGAAACACGTTTTATCTCCAACGAAAGCCGAACCCGACATACTAACCGCTTAATACTGATATAACCAAGGTAAAATAATTTATTTTCCTGGTCCAAAAATCCGGAAATTCCTCGAGGGTAAAATTGGAATAAAAATTCCGAAAATTCCATAAATTTAAATTATGAAAATCCGGGGCGTCACAGTTTTGACGACCTGGATGACTGTTGAGACTGAATGCCCAGTTTTTCAACTATTGGTCTTCTAGGGATCGTAGCTTCACTTTGCATTGGCCTAGAATCAGCCAATAGTCCTCCTGGGTGGCTGACACCTAATTCTTTCCTCATACACAGCATGCGCCTCTTCTGGATCCTTGTAAGCCTAAATTTCTCAAGTCGAGCCTCCAAATCTTTCAGGTGCTCATGTAGGGAAATTGGTGTTCGTCGTGGCTGCTCTCGCGGATAGTTCTTATGCCACCTATAATCTTTGGGTGCTGAGGGCCTGATCATCCTAGATGGTGGCCTACTATCGACCAGTTCGGATCGGAGTTGCAAATTAGGATTGACCCTCCTACACTCAGAACACCGTGTTACCTCGTAGTTGACCTCCACTGCCTTGGCCTTCAACTTAGCATCGGGATCTGTGACCATGATCTGTGGCTTGAGAGTGTTAAGTGGTTTCTTTTTGGCATAGCCAACCTTAAGAACCTACAGATTATGACCATTAGGAATGGCCTTTCGATTTTGGCCATTAGGAATGGCCTAACAGTTCCAGCTTTTGGCAGTGGCTTGATGACCATTGGTGGTGGCCTTCCGGTCCTGGCCACCAGGTATTGTTTGTTGGTTCTTCTTACTGGGAATAACCTAATGGCTTTGGCAATCAGCAATGCTCTGTGGATCATAGCCTTTACCTTGCAAAGTTGTTGATGACAATTCTTCTTTACGAGGGCTTGAATCCGTGCTGCCCCCTTGGTGGGCAGGTTTTTCCTGGTCATCACTAAATCTAGATGGCCAAGATCAATATATTAATCATCCATTAGTTGATCCTCCTGGGGTACTCATCAAAGATGATTGACAATCATCCTCACTAGGATGATCATGGTCGGACTGATATGAGTCAAGATCAGACTGGTTGTCACCAGACCAATACTGGCTAAGGCCCTACCCCCTTGTTCTGACGTGCCTTGGAGGCTATAGTCATGGTGAACATCCTTTTCAATAAAGGACTTTACTTCTTGTGAGCCCTGTACACTGACCTCCGACGGTAATTGGTGACGTTCCTGGTATCCACCGTCATTTGGTTGGCCATTATTGTTGAAGATGGCCTGTGCTTGAAAATTATGAACAGTAGGGTCATATGGCTGGCCTTGTTGGCCAATCGTTAGGACATCAGGTTGAGCTCCTTGTCCGGAATAACCAGCCTTCTAATTATGCTGCCAACCCTCATACCCTATCTTGAAGGCGATACTTGTCAATGTTTCACCAAACAGATGCAACTTTAAGAATGGGTTAGTATTAATGTCCCCACACTGCGAAGAAAATTTGGCAATGTGTTCCATTGTCGTAACATGGCTCTCCCCTGAGAGAACTGGTTGAACTCAGGCTTCCGGAATCCCTAGGGAAAAGCATAAGCACGATCAACCTAGCCTCCGAGCTGTTGCAAAACTTCCACTAACTGTTGGCGATCAATACCCGTCTGCTGCATCGGCTAAGGCTGCTCAACGGGGATCTCCCTTCCATAAAAGTATCCTCCTAGGTTGGGGCCTCTATTCTGATTGAAGGCTCCATTGCCCCTTAGTTTAATTTGGGGACAAAGTTGGGATGGAACCCTCTCTGATTTAAGTTGAAAGTACCGTTACCCCCTGGTTGTAGTTGTCACATCGGGGGGGGGGGGGGGGGGGGGGGGGGGGGGGGGGGGGGGGGGGGGGGGGGGGGGGGGGGGGGGGGGGGGGGGGGGGGGGGGCATGTTGTGATTGAGCCCTCTTTGGTTCAGGTTATAGAATCCATTGCTCCTTGGTTGAAGTTGTCATACCGGGGGGCCACGTTGGGGTTGAATGGCATCTGGTAAGCGCCATTGTTGGGTTGGCCGTTGTTGAAAACAACCCGGACAGGTGGTGGCGCTTGTGGGGGTCCATCGTTCAGGAGAAGGTCATTGCCTGCCTGCTGACCTCCTACACCTTGAGGTTGGTAACCCCGACGATTGTTCTCTACTAGGACATATTGCTGGCCTTGGTGACCAAACCTTGGGGCATTTAGCTGGACACCTCCGACGGCCTGTCCAGCGTCATTCCGTACCTCCTCCTAGGCCATCTACCCCCTGGCTTTAATGCACCCTGGTTATTCCCTACAAAAGCTTGGTTAAGGAAAAAAAATTATTATTATTATGCTGTGAATCGATGGGTTAGGAGGCCGTGGTTGAATGATAGAGTACTCCAGTGGATCCATCTTTTAATGAACCTGTTGCATGGCCGTATTGATGGATGTACTGATGGTGGCATTCAACATGTTCACCAGTCGCGCCTCTATCTCTTGGCCCTGTCGCAGATTCTGCTCCTCCACGACGGTTGTGATTGCACCTAACTGGCCTTCTATGATGATAGGCCTTTCATACCTGGATACCTGTTTCTGTGCGGCAGAGGATTCTGCCACCTGGACTGATGTAGCACCAACCCGCTGAACGGAGGGTCTTCTAAAATGAAGTATCTTAGTAGGGGTGGGTGAACTGTAGTGCGAGCTACCTGCCCCTTCTTCCTCGAACTCTTCAGCAGCGCATTCCTCCTTGGCGAACAGATTGTCCTCATTGGAGTCCACCTCGTCGACCTTCTTCTTACCATCAGCCTTGCTCTGCCGACTGGCTGATCCACCACGGCCTTGCTCTGGCCATTACGTTAATCCTTTATCTCTCTGATGATGGCCTCCACCTTTAGTTTCCCATGCTCTTGCTCGAGCAGGGCTTGACGATCACCTATCTCGCGACGCCTCGCGTTTGCGCGAGCACTAGTGAAGCCTGGCCGCTTCATGTCCTCCTTAAATGCTTCCCTAGATAGAACGATCTCTTCCAAGACCTTTCTAAGCTCTGCATTGTTTCTCGTCTCGGGCATTGTGAATGCTCAGCGACAAGACTTAGTGGACCGTGGTCCCACTGGGTGTGCCAAAAACTGTTCGCGCATGAACAGCGAGCGACCAACGGCTTTACTGTATCCGACCGTTAATAGGCTGAACGGACGGTGTCGCACGTCCTAGACTAGGTTTTAGTGTTTTGGGTTTTTCTAAGTTAAGTTATACCAAGAAAAACATGGTAATTCTACACTAATAGTGCGATAAAGTAAATTGATAAAAAGATAATAATTGGTTTTTTATTTGATTTTCAGGACCCTAGTACAAGCATCATCAACAACCTTATATAGACACTTTGGGAAAAAACGACAGCTAAACAAAGATATCGTTTAGGATAAACCTTATTTCAAATCTAACCCTACCCGAAACGCAGCTTGATTCGAAATATCCCCTGCACCTCGATGTTTTCCGCTAAACTTCAAACTTCAAAGCGAAAAAGATTACTTTACTCCAAAGCAGGTTCCTCTAATGACCTGCGAGCATTCAAAACCACGATCTAATCCGACCCATGAATCCAAACATTGGCCCTTGACCAGCGAAAGCCCAAGAATTATCAAAAAGTATTGAGACATCGAACTTAGACCAGCGGAAACATGATACCGGTCTTAGACCAGTGTGGAAGCATGTCATCGGTCTTAGACCAGCGGGAACATAATATCGGTCTTAGATCAGTAAACATCAGTCTTAGACCAGTGGAAGACCGAAGGGAAATCGGTCTTAGGCCTGTGAGAATGCGGTATCGGTCAGAAAGCCCAAACTTGGATGGCCTGTAGCAAAACTACGATTTTAGGCCTGGTACAAACAAGATGCTCACTTGATCATGTTATGTCATTGTTCGGCATGGATACAAGGAATCAGAAATGGTAGCCGGTATGCTTGCCAAGTACAATCTTTCGCTTAGTCTTGTAGTTTTGTATGAATCAGTTACTGTCTGATATCTCAAGGACACAAGTCGTGATGTAATTTTGTTATTCCTTTTTCTATAAATAAAAAACTTTATTCTACCAAAAAATTAATAGATACTCTCTCACCTATAGCGCAAGACCCATAAAGAGTATCTCATCACCGTCATTTCCCGCACATACAATAAAAGAATCATCGATTAAAATTTTCTAATCCTAGTTTTTTTCCGAGAACATAAAATCGAGTAAAATTTTTTAATACTAGCTAACTTGAAGATATAATAATATTTGCATGATTTAGAATCAAGTCACAAATACTTTTTATGTGTCATTATAATTTTTTTTAATTACAACTTAAATCTACCAAAAACCCACGTTAGATCGATACTAGGAGGATCTTGACACAAAACCCAGGCGAATCCGAGTGCTACATCAACATGCTAGCAAGTGTGTCATTATATTAAAGAGCATGTATGCAAAGATACTACGAGTGCTACCAGTATTTTGTTGTTTCTTCTCCTACCAAAGACCAAAACCAACCAAACCACATGACCTAAAACTCAACCCACCCAAAGCATCCCTTTCCTCCTTCCCCACTTTCCCTCCCTTATTTTTCACCTAAAAGTAATAACCGTTTCGATGATCTAATCATGACAGACAAAAGGGGTAGCCCGGTCATTTAAGAAACCCGCCACACTTCATTTAAAGAAATCAATCTAACCGGCTCCCAAAAAAAATAACTGCCAGCGTGGCAGTTCCGTCAGATATCTATATATATAAATAAATTTAATCTTATCTTAACCCAGGCACACGCGAAGACACACGAGAGAGAGAAAGAGAAAGAGAGTGGACCACATAACTGTTGTCTAACGCCGTTAGAAACAGTCTCCTAACGGTCTTCCAATCCCCCCAAACTCATTCCTATCTCGTGTTTGTAGGAAACTGGTCTTTTCTTTTTGGGATGAGTTTTTTTTTTTCTCCTTGTAAGCGGAAAAATTAACAAATAAAACCATTACTTACCGTTTATTTTTATCTTTTGTTTTTCTTTTCTTTTCCGGTTCTTTTCTTCGTCAATTCAACAAAATTAAAACAGCCAGCACCTAAATCCGCTCTCCCTCCTTTTTCTCTGGCGAGACCTCAACATCTCGCCGGAGAATCCGTTCCTCGCCGGAACCGCCATAGATTCCGACGGGAACTTGCAAGCAAAGTTCTCTCCAAACCGCAATACACATACAGCTAATAGTAAAAAATTTGGAAAAGGAACAACAGCGAGGAGAGTATAGCAGTGGAGGTGGTGGTTAACGTGCAATGCAGGGAAATTAGAGGAGAATCAAAAGCAAGGCAAAGGCAAAGGCAACAAAGGCAAGGGGTTTTAGGTTGAGGATCTTGCACGGCACATTCTCCGTTTCTTAATAATTATTTAATTTTTTTTCTTTCGTATACCGTAATTTATTCGATCCCTCTCCCTCTTAGCTTCCTTCTCGTTTGGGGTTCTTGTTTCCGTTTAAATTCTTCAGCTTACTGCTCATGCCTTGCACATGATCTCTTTTCCCCTCCCTAAAATACTTCTCCATCTTCTTTTTTTTTTTTTTAAAAAAATTTCTATTTCTATCCATCAACAAGAGAGGATTGTCTACAATTCAATTCAAATCAATTCAGGTGTGTGTGTTTCCGTTCATCCTTTTTTTTTTATATATATAAAGAAAAAAACACAAAGTTCTCTTAAATATGGTTTTTTGGTAGGAATCCAGGCAGTTTTACCTGACAAAATTGGGTAATTTCCATAAGAGATCTTGATATATTGCAAGTAATAGCTACCCAATTTTGGATTTTCTGACTGGGGAGGAGTAATTATGTTATCCTTATCCGCCTTTAATTGACTTAGTTTACTTCGTTTATGACTTTCCAGAATATGCTTTGCAGGGTTACCATACCTGGAGGATAATTCTGGCGTCAGCCCTCCTGGCTCGCCAGATGGAGCTTATTTGAAGATTTCTTCGGTTATATATATATACATCTTCTTGGTGTGCCCCAGTCATAATGCCATCTGAAATAATGGACCTCAAGAGGGGTCTTTCTTCGTCCTCGTTTTTCTCCGAAGATGCTTCTTTCCCCGGCGAGGTACTCTGGTTGTTTTCCAGTTTTCCTGTTTCATTGGATTGCTTTCATTTTCTTTTTTCGTCTGTCTTGATGTTTTGTGCTTGTTTTCATTTGTTCTTATTTCGGTTTGTTTTCATTTGTCTACACCTGGCAGAGACAGGTGGGGTTTTGGAAGGCAGACTCAATCCCTGATCAACATGGTCAGTGCTTTTTCATGGTTTTACACTTCTACTCTATCAACGGAATGGTATTGGATGGGATTTTGTCCAACTTTTACTTGGATGTTAATCCCTTGTCTTTTATACCTGTACATTTTTTTTGGTGCAGTCCTAACAAAGAACTGAATCTGCTTCTATAACTTCGGTGTTAATCCCTTTTTTTTGCCTATATATTTTTCCATGGAATCATATCAAAGAGCTGGAAATGGATTCTCTACAGAAATGTGAGCAGTATCTTCGTGTCCAAACAGCTTAGAACTATAATCTATCTTTTCAAACTAGGGTTAGATCATCTCCACAATTTTAGTGTCAGCTTTGAAGGTTACAACTTATAGTTTTTCTTTATCTCGGTACGGGTAGAGTAGTTGGTTAACTCGTCAGGCTCATGACCTCCTACCCTCCATTTTTTAGTTGAGTTGGTAGTCATTTGCATAATAAGTGTCATATTGGCGCGAATGAGCATTCTGTACAGAAAATTTAAAATGGTGAAAGAAAGCTGAGGTCCACTCGGAGCTGTAAACTTCCATTAAGAATGAATATATTTAAGATAACGTGCCAGTGGCCTGCCATACATAGCATCTTAAATCTTATAACTAATCTGCAGATCTGATTATCTTGTTAGGATGATCGGTCATAGTTATGACCTTGTAATAATCTTGTTTACCATACTTTCTGGATATCGTGGAAACATAATAATTGTGTTTCCTGAAGGGTGTAACGGAAACATTCTTGTTTGACTTATGGGAGACATGTTGTAGCACTAGGAGAGACATGAATCAGAGTTTCCAGTGTACCTCCAGTTAAAAGTTTCTTCCATCAAATTTCTTCAGTGAGCTTTGCAAGTCCCCTGTAGCCTCTACTTGGTAGTCACTTTTGATATTATTACTGCGGTTGGTGCCTATGTTGTTAGGAAGATTAATAGGATAGCAGGCATTTTGATTGATTAATCTAATTTTGAATCCGGTAATAAGTTAAAATTTATCATCTACTATGTAGTATGATTGATCTACAAATAATGCACTATCAATAAGGTATACATACCCTTAATTGCAATAGCTGGTTTTCGCTTTTGTAGATGGCTAAAATTGATTCATTTTTTTGACCAGCTGTTGGGAGATCTATTGGTTTGTCATCTATGGAGAATCATTTGGCGAAGTCACTTGAGCACCCCCAGTCTCTCCTGATAAGGGGTCAAAAGTTGAACCACAGCTTAGATAGGCATGTGGTGGGCGCAGAGAGAGCTTTAAGTCAGTCTCTGAATGTAGTAAGACCTATGGACCATGATCTGGGGTCCAGAATGAGTTTGAATGGACAGCCAACATCTTATTTTGCAGACAGCAGCAAAGTTAATGGGATGACAACTCAGTATGAGAATAGTCTTTTCTCGAGCTCATTATCGGAGTTATTTAGTCAGAAATGTAAGTTTTTGCCCTATTTTTTAACTTTACATGCACACGACATGCACCCGCATTCACATGCACAAGCCCTCACTGTTTTGTCATTTGGACACACACGTCAAGGTATTAAATAAATGTGCATACATGGCATTTCATTTGTTTGCGGTCCAAATTGCATGCATCCATGGCCTTCTACTCAGATTTCGTTTGGATTTTGTTTCCTAACTTCCTACCTCATTTATTCTTGCAATTTGATCTTGGTGCAGTGAGATTATCTGCGAACAATGCTCTATATGGCCATTCCATTGATGCTGCTGCCTCCCACTTTGAGGAAGAGGAACCTCTAGAATCCCTTGAAGAACTTGAGGCCCAAACCATAGGCAACCTTCTTCCTAACGATGATGATTTGTTTACTGGAGTGACTGATAAGATGGACTCTATTAATCAAACTAGTGGTGGAGATGATATGGAGGATTTAGACCTTTTTAGCAGTGTTGGAGGAATGGATTTGGGAGAAGATGGTTCTGGATCACAGATTGATTCTGAATTTCCAAACGGAATTTCTAACATTCAACTGGGGTTGGCTAATGGAGAACATCCTAACGGTGAACACCCTTCTAGAACTCTGTTTGTGAGAAACATAAATAGCAATGTTGAAGATTCTGAGTTAAAGGCGCTATTTGAGGTGGGTGGTTTACCTTGGATGTTTAAGTTTGTGTTTCATGGACAGTTTACCTTAAGTTACTGTCTAAAGCGAATTTCACATAGCTCTTATGATTTTATTTGTTCAATATGCATAGCAATATGGAGACATCCGCACCCTTTATACATCTTGCAAACAACGGGGATTTGTTATGATATCCTACTATGATATTAGAGCAGCAAGAAACGCGATGAAAGCACTTCAAAACAGACCACTGAGGCGAAGGAAACTTGACATTCATTACTCAATCCCCAAGGTGACCCCTACTTCTGTTCCTGATATATATTTTTTTCTTAATCTTTTCTGGAATTATTACAGAATGGAAGTTCTTTTTTTCTTTTCTGTATTTGTCTGCTTCATTGACACATTGCCTAATGGTTCACTTTGTCAGGACAACCCATCAGAGAAAGATGTTAATCAGGGTACTCTTGTTGTATTTAATCTTGATTCATCTGTTTCGAATGACGAACTTCGTCAGATTTTTGGCATCTATGGAGAAGTCAAGGAGGTAGGCTTTTTTGTTATTTGCTAAACATACTAGGTGATGAAAGTAGAATCATCATCAAGGCATGAAATTTTGTTACTTTTATGGTGCAGATTCGTGAGACCCCTCACAGAAATCATCAAAAATTTGTTGAATTTTATGATATTAGAGCTGCAGAGGCTGCCCTCCGGGCATTGAACAAAAGTGATATTGCTGGAAAGCAGATTAAGGTTGAGCCAAGCCGACCAGGAGGCTCAAGACGAAGGTATTACCCTAGCGCATACTTTTCAGATTGAGTTTTTGATATTGCTTTGTCCTTTCCTTTTATTTGGGTCTCAGGAAGAATATTTCCCCTCTATCTATCTTGGTGGACAGAGTTTCATGGATTGTTATATACTATTTTTTGAAGCAGCGAGAGGCAATATTCCTTTCTTTGTTTGTATTTTCATTTCCATATATGAAAGTGTTCTGTTCAGCAACATAAATGGTTCTGCCGGCCTTTAGCTATTATGTTCATGGTATATGCTTGCCAGCATTTTTTACTAATAGCCAACTTTACTTCTGGTATTCTAACATACTTGGTCTTTTTGGGGGAATCCATTGCTACCGTCTTGATTTATCTCGTTGTTTATTTGTTGTAGCTTGTTGCAGCAAATTGCTCCTGAGATGGAACGAGATGAAGTTGGCTCTTACATGCAGCAGAGTAGTCCTCCCAACAACTCAACCACTGGTTTTTCTGGTGAGATTATTTCACAATATTTTGCTACTGAATGCATTAAATGAATTTCAGTTCATCGATGGTAAACTATCTTCCTCTCACAAAGCTTCCTTAACAGGACCTCCTCCACTTGGAGCAATTATACCCAGCAGCATAGAAAATGGAACCATTTCAGGTCTACCATCTGCATTAAAAGCCCCGTTTTTGGAGTCCAGATTTCATCATGGAATCTCCTCTAGTGTCCCTAATGGCTTGTCCTCTCTTCTGAGGGTTGAATCAACTGGTAAGCAAGCTGGCGTTAATGAGCCCAGTCACTTGCAGAGTCCATTGAAAATTGATATGCAAGCCACACCGAATCTTCATCCTCAGTCACTGCCAGAATATCACGATGGTCTTAATTTTGGCATTCACAGCAATCCTCTGGGCACTAGGGCCACAAACATCAATCTAAGGCCACCTGAAAGGATAGATAACAGGCAGTTATCAAGAAATCCTACAAATGGTCATCCTGTGGAATTCAATGATGGAGGTAAGTGCATGGGTCGCTTATGGCTGCTATCTTTGCATATGTTCTTCAGTTTGGCCTCTGCATAATGGTTGAAGCCAGTTATAGCAAATAGTAGTTCTCAGAAAAATATATACTAAAACATGATAGGTGGTTTGGCTGAGTGGTAAGTTTGCTACCAACCTATTCATTCATGGTGTGTAACTTAGCGAGCATTTCGGATTAGAATAGAAAAAGTGGAGTTTAGTTATTTCATTGAGAAAAGTCTCTCTTTTCAAGTCCTTAATGGTCAAGGACTGCAGTCTATTCAGTTCAGATAAAAGGATGGCAATGCATTGGAGCATGTTAGTCCCAAACCTGGTACCCCGTTCCCATTTAACGAACAAACTGTAGTTCTTAAAAACAACTTTTGATAACAAGGGTGCAGGAATAACACTAACCTTGTGAAATATGCTATAAATTTTTTCTACATCATCCCATGAGGTTGAGAGGAAATATCTCTGCTCTTGTTGCATTGCATTTTCATGCAGTGCTGTTGTCTGAAGTGACATTTTTGCTAGCCAAATTATCAAGTTAAGGGATTTAGAAGTCATATATGATGCTCCATTGTTTCACTTTAATTTGATTTTATATCTATTGGACGGTCTTTGCTCCTTTCACCAGTTTTTGGATCTGCAAGCCATGGGAGCTGTTCTCTTCCTGGACACCACTATACATGGGGAAACTCTTATCACCGCCAGCCTCCAGGCATGATGTGGCCAAGCTCGCAATCGCAATCATTGGTCAATGGAATGTCTGTAGGCCCTCTTTCAACCCGTCTCCATGGACATTCCAGAGGCATGTCCCCTATGATGAACCCAGTCTTGCCCATCAACAACCAGCATGTTGGATCAGCGCCAGCTGTTAATCCTTCTCTTTGGGATAAGCGACATGCATATGCTGCAGAATCCCCTGAGACTTCTGGTTTTCATCCTGGTTCTCTTGGGAGCATGAGAATTCCTAATAATGCTCTACAGTCTATGGAATTTGTCTCTCCTAATGTCTTTCCTCACGTTGGGGGAAACTGCATGGAGCTGCCAGTTGCTCCTAAAAGCACAGGACTCCAATCACATCATCAGAGGTCCATGATGTTTCCTGGAAGAGGAGGACAAATGATTCCCATGATTAATGCATTTGATGCTCCTAATGAACGCACTAGAAGCCGCAGAAACGAAGGAAGTATGAATCAGGCTGACAAGAAACAATATGAACTTGACATTGATCGCATTTTGCGAGGGGAAGACAGCCGCACAACTCTTATGATAAAGAACATTCCCAACAAGTATGTGACTGCATGCTCCAATATTATCATCATATTTCCTTTGATGGTTGCTAGCTCATACTATTTAACATTCTCTAACAAGTATTTAGTCTTAATTAATGTAACTGTCGGGTCATTGTATACCAACGATTTCAATATGGAATAAGTTTCACTGGAAAATCTCATACTCCTGAAGGTTGACTATCATTCTTTTCATGTTATGTCCTGACTCAACCTGGTCATTTGATGGTATTGGCAGGTATACTTCAAAAATGTTACTAGCTGCAATTGATGAGCGCCATAAAGGAACTTATGATTTCATTTATCTACCTATTGACTTTAAGGCAAGTGCATTGTGTTTCTCTTCTGAACCCTTCAATTTTGTTATTTGAAATGTGTTAACTCGTCTGTATGCCGTAGTGACAATCTTGATGTTGATGCAGAACAAATGCAACGTGGGTTATGCATTCATCAACATGATTGATGCCAGCCAAATAATTCCATTCTATCAGGTTAGTATTGTTTATAAGATTTAATGATGTGTTGAAGATCAGATGATGATCTTTCCTGTGACAGTGATCCTTTCCAGTAGATCAGCTAGGAATGGGTTATTCTGTAATGTGGCTGTGAAATGGGAGGATAGATGTAGTTGTGGAAACAAAATTAATTTAAAACACTAAGGCAATTCACTGTAAACAATACATTTGATTGCAACAACTGTAAATTGATAATAATGTACTTATTTTTTTAAAAAAATTGATAAATAATGCAGGCATTCAATGGCAAGAAATGGGAAAAGTTCAATAGTGAAAAAGTGGCCTCCCTTGCATATGCCCGCATACAAGGAAAAGCTGCTCTTATTGCACATTTTCAGAATTCAAGCTTGATGAATGAGGATAAGCGGTGTCGACCCATCCTCTTCAATACTGATGGCCCTAATGCAGGTGATCAGGTATGAAAACACGATGAAGACTGAAATTCAAGTTCATATTATATATCTGCAGCTGATAATGGTGCACTATGAGGAGAGCCATTATACTATGAAAAACGGAAAACTTACAGCGAGTCTTCTAATTGCAGGTCCCCTTTCCAATGGGGGTTAATGTTCGGACTAGACCTGGGAAACTTCGAACCATTAACCATGAGGAAAACCAGCTGGGAAGCCCAAGTGGGGAGGATTCTTTAAGTGGGGATAACTCTTCAGGTTCTGGGAAAGAGTCTGATTAAGCACTTGCTTCTGTGGGAACTAACCTCATAGGACTAAGTAATTTATAATCTCTGCCTCCAGTCTTGAAGGAATACATGGGAGTAATTTTGTTTCTCTTTCAAAAAGGAAAAAGAGACCTCTTTTTATCAGGTTTTGAAGAAGCCTCTTAAATTTGTAGGAAAAAATAATACATAGCGAGACTACAATTCCAATTTTCTTTGTTGCATAAAACTGTGGAACGGTTTAGAGAAAGAAGCGTCTGGTGGAGCTTCAAAATTTTGGATGTTCTTCAGGATATAATATATGATATAGATGTATAGGAGGTTCTGACCAATGGAGGGATCTTTTGCAGCGGTTCTGGAGGCTTCTGTACCAGTAACATTCTTTTTCGGCACATCTTGGTTTCCTGGATTTGTTTGTTGTTTACTGTTGGCTGTAGATCCATCTGTAAAATGCTTATTATACGAGCCGGGAGAGCTCAAGGTTTGTTCTGGGAAAATTTTGAGGTGATAAACTGGTGATGTCCTGTACCATTTTTGTTATCCAAGAGACATGCCATGTCCATAACTTTTTAAGCCTTTGCTTAATGGAGCCATCAGTGTTGTGTTTGTCATATGTCCAGTATATTATTTGTGGTTGATGCCTTTTTGCACTGTAATTTGTATTGAATGGGAAACAAATGCATTGCATCGTTTCATCTACAGTTCCCCCCACAGTGTTAATGGCTCAGCAGCTACTGAGCTACCCAATTGTTTTTTTTTTTTCTTTTTTGCGTAAAATGAAGCATAAATCAGGTTACAACAGGACTCACGCACCTGAAACATTGGCTAACGATTGACGCATGCAAAAATAGGAGAATCTGGTAGAATACAAAATTCATCCCGAAGAGTTAGAAGAGTTAGAGCTATTTTGAGCTATCAATTGTTTGTTATAAGCTGTCCAATGTAACCAATAATTACGTAAGCTATCAATTGTTTGTTAAAGCTGTCCAACGTAACCAATAATTACGTAATTATTTTAATTTTCTTTCATGAATGAGTTTTTATTTTTCATCCATTTTTTAGGAGAAATAGGCTGACCCTAATGTTTTTATTTCTGGGGAAAAAGGAGGTTTTAATGAGATTTCATATCCTATCTCGTAGGCATTTGGAGCCAATTACCAAATGGCAATTCATCCCAAAACTAACCTCGGAAAAACAACTGCTAGCACTTACTATGCCCTGGCTCTCTCATGTTGCAATTGCAGGGCAAAGAGCCTCTCTCTGTCCTCATTGCATGTACCAAACGAACACTAGATAACAGAAATCACTACAATATTTTCAAGTTTTAACCACTAATTAATTGGCACTAGGCACATTACATTCCGAATCCTATTAAATTAGTGTGTTGGGCATGACTTGTCATCCATTAACTTCCCCCTACCAGTTCTGTGAGCATCAAGTACGACAAGAACTGCATTTAGTTACGAGCTCGCTATCAGAAGTGAGGTACAATGTCACCTATTTAATGCATCTAAAAGCAACATTTTACCTCTCGCCATGTGGACATATAACCTCAGACCACGTTGCCATAAATAGTGAGGATTCAGACTTGGTAAAAGGTATAGGCCTTTGGTTACCATGGTAAACGACCGTACAACCACAAAAAGGTGAAAAAAAGTGAAAGCTGTTAAAAGAAACACAGCTGATCTTTATGAATTAATAGTCCAGTTTTCTTTTCAACCGTCCAGATTCATAAAGATGATTAGGACCAGTGAGGAGAAGAGATCAACCCTGAAATGGAAGAGTTGAGGACAGCTTTTTGCTTATTTCCTCACACAAAGGTAGAAGAATTTTAACATTTTTTTTTTCACAAGTTTACATCATAAACGCAGATAAAGCCAAGGCCTTTGCTTTGCAAGGCAGAGTTTTGCTGCTACAGCAGAGATCTCCAACACCACTAACAGCCTGCAATACAAACAAATCACACTCTCCATTACCAAAGACATGCTCCATTACACACGCAAGCAATCAACAGAACTTAATATATGTGATCAGAAGGTGAATAACCGAATTATATTCACACAAGCATAAAAACAAAACACCTAAGGACCGGCATACCTGCATTGACCAACGTCCATCACTTAGGATACAGAATATCATAGTGGCCTGGACGATAAAGCAATGTAATAAAAGGATTGGCACTCTTAGCACTACCACTAGCAGCATTTGGCAGATCAGTAGTAGGTATGAAATCATGATGATTTACACTGACGCCACCCGTATCACAAGAACTGCGGTCAAGGTATACTACACGAATTGGCACACCTAATGCATCTGATATAGCAGTGATGTGCACATGGTCACTTTCTTCACCCATAGGTTCCACTGATGACTTGCAGAACTAGACAAAAATAGATTATTATCAGAGAACCAGAAGAAATTCCAAGCTTAGATTCATAACCCAAACATTCTAAAATAAATAAAAGGAATGAACTTCCAAAAATATAAACTTGTCGAAATTAGCCCCACAATAAATGCAATTTGAGCATCTGAACTATTACGATGCTTGGCATACAACTGATACAGAAAAAGTGTAGCATAGATTGAACTAAACATAAGAGCGATTTCTGCCATGACAAGCAATTAATCACCCTAAATTCTTCCCAAGGACGATAGTCCTTTAAGCAATGAACTAAGAATATATGAATGCATTTATTTTCAAGTATAAAAACCAAAGGTTAAGTATATTGAACAAACCTGCTCTACTGTTGTGTTTGACAAGCCCAATATGAAAGGTTCAAAAAATTCAGAGCGTTTTCTTATTTCTCCAGACGTCACAAATCTGAAAAACATAACAACTAATAAACCAAAATTGTCAGACACATAATGCATAGTCGGAGAATATCTATTTACACCATCAGATCCTTGTGTTTACTCACCATAGTCCGATATGGACTGATCCCGACTTCTATTTATAAGTTCATCATGACTGTCAAACAAACAAAAGGAAAACAGAGTATTTTCTGGTCAGAAGTTTGTATCTTTCTTAGGTAGCACAATGCAGACCACTCACCAAGTCTGGAAAAGTTAATGCACTTTATTACTTCAAGAGTAAGAACAAAAATGCAGGAGAAGAATATTGGAGAGAATTTCATCCAAAGTATGCATAATTCAATGTCCTATCCGAAAGTGGCATAAAAAAGGAGAGGAATGTCACACCTTATTGGCGTCTCATTTCCTTGAAGAACACTATCCAGCTGCTCAATGAATAACTGTAAAATAATCTTTTGGAATGAGAATCATGTCTCTAGAGATGTTAAAGGTGAACAAAAATCCACAGAGTAAGTTGCATCTGGAATGTATTAATAGAACTCACTGGAAATTATTACAACATTAATGGTGAACTAACAGTCATTTTAGTAGTATTCTCAAGTCACTCTTTTGTGTTAAGTCAGACATAACACATTTTTCGAGAAAAAGATCAGTAACTAGGTAAACACAGAGGCGTATATACCAGCATTTAATTAGTAAATAAATGAGCATGATATGTTTTACCGCGAAAAAATCTTCAAAGGTGAAGTCCACATAACCCAAATTCTGAAGTGTTTTTCTACACTCTTCGACCTTGGCCTTGACACGATCAACTTCGGCTTTGTCTTGTGTTTCCAAAATATGCTCCTATCCTCAACAAAAACCATTTAATTTCTATTCATAAGTTAAATCTCCACCATACAATAACAAAAAGATCCATACACTAACACTTGAAGCGAACACACACATACGAGGTAAGAGAACATAAAACTCCGGAAGAAACAGTTCCCGTCGCCACGCGTTCGCCTGATCGCGGCGTACTGCTCCCCAAGAACCTGAACCACAAGAGAAAAGAAGCTAATAATGATAATGATAATGATAAATTCACATCCAGGAGAGCAAGAAAGAAATGCATACAACCAAAGGGGAACCTTGATTTTCTCGAGTAGAATGGGGCTACCGGCCTCGTATTCGGCTGCTAAAGCACTTAAAGGCTCCTGCATTCAATAATCCAAGAGAGGATTAACACTGATTATCATAACACAATATAAACTAGTAGTAGTGGTAGTGGTAGTGGTAGTAACATAATAAAAAACAAAAAGAAGAAGAATAAGAAGAAGAAGAGCAGCAAAGAAATCACAAAGAAGCGAAAGAGAGAGAGAAGGAGGATAGTTGGTTACCTTGTCGCCGAGGAAGGGGATTTTGTCGGCTTCGACGGCGCGGATAGCGGATTGCTGTTGCATGACATCGTCGTCGGCGTAATTGGCCCAATCAGATGCCTCCAATTCGTTCTTCTCCATCTCCCCGTTTTGACTGTTCTGCATCTCCCTTCAATTGTATAAAACCCTAATTCAATTGAAATTGGGTCTTTCTGCGATTCTTGCGGATGGAATAAACGAAAATGAGTATTCTTTTCTGGATTTAAAAGAGGGGGGGGGGGGGGGGGGGGGGGGGGGGGGGGGGGGGGGGGGGGGGGGGGGGGGGTGTGGGGGGAGGAGGTGTGTGTTGGGTTTTCAGGTGGTTGGGTTTGGATGGACTTATTTCCAGTTTGTTTTTGTTGTTGAGGGTTGCGGTTTTTAATTTTAAATCTTTTTCATTAACAAATAACTTAAAAATCTTGAATTATTATTAATAATTAGCTCACTTCCCGTCCCTTCCACAAGTTTGTTTTTTAATTATTTTTTTTAAAAATTAAACATTTTAAATATTATTTATAGGAATTTGTTATATAATATATATAAAAAAACTTGCACATGATTTATTTTCAAATTATACATTTTTATCCATTTTTTTCATTTTTTTCATATAGATTTGGAAAATAAATAAAAAATTTATTAAAATAAAAATTAGAATATAAATAAAAAATAAAATAAATGTTTAATAATAATATAAATAATAAATTATTTTGTAAACTTAAACTTGCATTATTGACCCTGAAAACAAAAAAAAAAATTAAACAACAAAAGAGAAAGTTAAAAGAGTTAATTAATAATAACAAAAAAAGAGAGTAATTTTTAGAAAATAAATCAGAGATAAATAAGAAATATTATTATAAAAATTAAAATATGAAAATAAAGTATAGATAAAAAAATTAAAATTTTTAAAACCTATTTATTAATATAATAAATAATAAATAATTTTGCAAAGTAAAACATGCATGATTGACTCATAAAATAAAAAATATAAAACAACAAAAAAAAAGAATTTAAAAATATAAAAATAATAATAAAAGTATATAAAACATAAAAGAGACCTTAAAAATATTATATACAAAAATAATATAAAGAACAATTAATTTATGAAATGAAAAATTAACAAATTAAAAGGCATAAAAAATTAAAATATACATTTGCATCAATTAAAATCATATCTAGACTAATAAGGAGGTTCTACAATTTTGTATTCATTGACTCCTGACAATGATTTATTAAAAATTGGATTACGGCTCTCCCACATGCCTCTACTATTTAGTTCGGTTCTTTTAGATACCTATACTTTTTTCTTACCCCATCTTATACCTGCATTACATCATTCAGTTCCATTGTATACTTATACTAAATAAGTTCGTTCCACCGCATCCTTCCATCTATCTCCCGTCAATTCGACCATTAGCTGAAGCCACGTGGCATGATATGTGGTAGAATTGATGCCACGTGACATGATATGTGGTAAATCATTGGCCGCCCACATTCCTATACTATTGCATTCGGTTTTTTTATATACCTGTACTTTTTTTTTTGCCCATCCTATACCTATATTATATCAAATTGTTCCATTTTGTCCTTCTATCAATCTTGTGTAACGAACACCAACTAATATCAGGTGGCTTTTGTCATGTGGAATTTTTGTTGGCTCTACTAATCGATAAAGTAATAAAAGGTTAATTAAAATTACTTTATCTGAAAAAAAGAGAAAAAATTTTTATGCGCTAAAAATTACCAATAATTTTCGTGGGTCACACTAATCGATAAAATAATCTTTTTCTTTTACAGAATTTTGAAACTGGAAAAAGTAATAAAAAAGTAATAAAAAAGTAATCGAGGTTAATTTTTTTTTGGTGAAAAAAAGAGGAAAATCTTTTATGGCTTGCAAAAACCTGAAAATAAAAAAATAAAAGATTAATTGTTTAACTTTAAAAAAATTAAAAAATTAAACAGTTAATCTTTTATTTTTTCATTTTTAGAAAAATTATTTCTTATTGCCACAAAAATTTCACGTGGAAAAAGCCACCTAATATTAGTTGAAGTCTGTTAGGCTAAATTTATAGGACAAAATGGAACCATCTGATATTGGTATATGTATAGGATAGGAAAAAAGAAATACAAGTACATAAAAGAACCGAACGAAATAGTATAGAAATGTGGGGGGCCAATAATTTGCCACATGTCACGCCATGTGGCATCAACTAACAGGAAATAGGCGGAAGGATGTGATGGAACGAACTTATTTAGTACAGGTATAAGATGGGCCAAAAAAAAATAGAAGTACCTAAAGGAACCGAACTAAATAGTACAGGTATGCTGGAGGGCCATAATTAAATTTTCTATAAATTATTATCAAGAGTCAATTTGTAACAGCCCAGGTAAAAATTTGGATTTTTACCAGGACTGTAAAAGTCTTTTTACAGTGATTTACCTGATGAATTAATCTTGGGTAATTAATTCAAGGTAAATCGGGCGTCGTTTTTCAAAACCGAGGCTTTTCCCGCGCTCGTGATTTTTCCGTGGATTTTTCGGACCTAAGTTGGTATTTTTCGGGTCCCGAAATCCTTAGGAAAATCACACCGAAAAAAAACTAAGGGGGTATCAGTTATTTTCTAGTCCGGACCGGACTCGCTCCGTAATGCAGACAAGCTGCATTATTGAAGCTTCACATGATGAATAGTAAAAAACAGTTTAAAAGCAGGAAATCGGTGAAGAGGCAGAGGAGAAGTGAAAAAGAGAAGGAAAAAAAGAGAAAGAAAAAAAAAGAGAGAAAAAGGAAAGGAAAAAAAAAAGAAGAGAAAAAAAAGAAAAAAAGAGAAAAGAAAAAAAAGGAGAAAATCAGAAAAAAAAGAAAAGAGGAAGAAGAAAAGAAAAAGAGAGGAAAAAGAAAAAAAAAGAAGGAAGAAAAAAATAAAATACAAGAAATTAAAAAAAAGAGAGAAAAGAAAAATAGAAGAAAAAAAAAGAAGAAAAAGAAAGAAGAAGAAAAAATGAATAGTGTCGCCACCCGGTTCCTCCCCTGCCACTGTTCACCAGGAGGAGTTCCCCGCCGTTTCTCGCCACACCGCCACCACCATCGAGCTCATCGTGCCGTCGCCGACCAGTCGCCGCCTCCCCGGCTTGATTCCGCCGCCGGACGCTCCTGCACGAGGCGTTGACCCGACGACTGACCCACGGATCCACCTCCCTCGCGCCTCGCGCCTTCTGCCGTCGCCACCGCGCCCTTCCTTCTGCCGTTCCAGCGTCGCCGCCTCTCGCCGCGCCTCGTGACCCCATCCTCGCGCTGCGTCGCGCCGTCGCCGTCGTACCCAAGGTGAGCAGACCCGCGTTCGACCCGTTTCCTCTATCGGGTCGCACCTTGGTTCTGTTGAGTTTTGGCCTGGGTTGTTTGGGTTGGACTTGGGCTGGGCATGGGCTCACTGTTCATAGCCCAGTCCAGTAAAAAAAAAGAAATAATATATATATATTTATTTTCTGGAATAAAATCAGATTTGGAAAAATATATATATTATTTTGAGAAAAATATAAAAGGTTTTAATTATAGTGTTTTGGAATATATATATAAATATATATACATATAGATACCTTGGAAATTTAAATAACTATGTTTTGTTGTGAAAAATTAATATTATGTTTATTTGGAAAAGATATATATTATGAAAATATTTTCTGAAATATTATATAATTATGTTATTATTTTTGGGAAAATATATATACATGTGTAATTATTTTCTTTTAGGAAATTATATTATGGTAAATAATTTTTATGAAAATATTTTGTGGAATACATATATATGATATAATTTCTAGGAAAATTTTATTGTTATTATTCTGGAAGACAAAGTATAATTACCCTATAAAAAAATATATTTTTAAAAGAGTTTTAATTAAAGTATGGTACCGAAATTATATTCGGATATACGTACGGAATAATATTTTCGGTAGAAGATGAAAATAAAGGGTATGAACCGGGATGGGATTATTTCGCAGTATTGGCATCATGGCATACTCTTATGTGCATCTTATGTGAGTATATATTGTTTTGTGGTATAGGTTTGATATTGGGCAGTTTCCCGAGGAGCCGGCTTGGGACCGGTCATTGTCTCCGGAGTTGAGTAATCGGCCAAGGTGAGGATGGATTTCCTTCAATATGTGCTTGTATTACTCGGTTGTTGTGTATGATGATTGTTGCACTGTTGAGTGTTGCATTTGCTGTGGTATGATTCGGGATGTTTATCCCAGTGTCTTGATTGTTTTTGGGATGTTTATCCCCGTGTTGAGTTTTGGATGTTTATCTCGGTGTCATTGGTTTAAAGAATAATGGATTAAATAATAATTTGTGATAAGGATGTCGATCCTTGGTTTTGGATAGGGATGTCTATCCCGGTATTTTGGTTAGGGATGTTGATCCCTGTGATTTGGTTTTGAATGATGATAATATAATTGTCACGTGGTAAGTAGTGGTACGACTCGATGGTTTAAGACTGTTTTGTGGTGGCATTGACCTGGGTTACTTGTGATAAGCATGTCTATGCTTGAGATGTCTATCCCGTGATTATTTTTGGGATGTCTATCCCTGGGTTCTTATTTTTGGGATGTCGATCCCTGGGTTCTTTTGGATTTGGTCTGGCACCCGAAATATGTTGATAACCAGGTTTGACCTCTAGCTTATCCGTGACGGGGCCCGGAAAGATAAAATTGGAAATTGGAATTTTATTTGAGTCTTTTTGGTCTTGGACCGGTTTTGGGTCTTATCTTTCGGTTTGGCTGTTGTGCTTGTTTTTTACCTTGAGTAATTATAGTGTTGCATATTGATTGTCTATCCTTCGTCGGTGAGCACTTCGGACTCACCCCTCACCTGCGGGCTTTCATCCCGTAGGATGTGTTATTTGTGGTACAGGTTTGGTGCGTTCCAAATAGGCTGCGGCGTTATCCCTTGGACAGGACTTGGATCCATAGTTTGCATCATGTGTCGCATACAGTGTCTGTGTGAGTTATTAAGTCTTCCGCTGTGCTATTTATTGCTATTGTTGGGCCATTGGGCCGGTTATGATGTTATTGTTGCTTTTATTTTGGGCTGTTGAGCCCGAGTTTCTGTTGTATATACTGTATGCTGGGCTTTGCTTGGTTGGGTCGTTACAGTTCCGGCACATGTTTACTGTGTACAGTAAATACGGATCGGGGCGTTTCACAATTCATCCAAAGCTTTAGTGTACATTTTTCTACACAAAAAAAATATAAAAATGATTAAAATAGATTGGGTAAATAAAAAAAATATAAAAATAAACAAAATGCTTAATTAAGAGAGACAAAATAACTTTAACACTATACCAACATTCGTACGTATGCAAATAGAAACAAAAACAAAGAAGAATAAGAGAGAATGGAATATAGAGAAACTGTATTATACACATACTGAGACTGTCATGGGTGCCCAGAATCCCCGATTTTTCCGATTTTGTTTCTAATTCGATTCTACGCGGTTTTTGTACCAGATTTTCGGGCATAATCTTCACCATTAAGCAGGTCCACGCCCCTAGACTTCCCAGAACACTATAAATAGGACCCCTCACACACATTTCAAAGGACACACAATTTTTCTCACATACACACCCATAAGCCTTGAGTGCTTGGAGAAACTCACCTCTCCAAGCCTAGAAACATATTCTTAGGCAGAAACTCTGGAAAAATTTCGTGGGAGGCATCAATAGTAGTCTAGCAAGGAGGAGTCAAGAAGAGGACCAACCATTGAGCTTAGAAGTGAAAAGATGGTGGGTGTAGAACTCAACCAAGAGGTAACACTTAACTCTTTTTGATTGATTCTTGCTGATCACATGATGATGCTTTTGATGATGTAAGTGGCCGATTAGTGCCATGTTTAGAACTACGTGGCTTTGACCCCGGTCACTCGGGTACGTAGGTAGTCTCGGTTTTACAATGGGATGCAAGCCAAATCTTCTTCTTCTCTCCCATTTTTTTATTTTCCACACTTGCACACCTGCACAAGGCACATTTGTATTCATCAATTGCACAAAGTCTCGACCCAACATGGATAGGTGCCTAACACCTTCCCATCCGTGACGAACCCGCGATCCTATGTCTTTGGTTCGCCATGACCATGTAGCCTAAAAAAGTCATTTGAAGGTTTTTCCTAAATTTTGTCCTTAATAAAATTTGGGTGGCGACTCCATTGACATGGGATTGACTTGAAGAAGAAGGTGTAAGGAAATAGGTGAATAGGCCCAAGTGATTTTGAGTCGAGTATTCACAGTTGGCGACTCCACTGGAGAAGTAGTGGGTTCAAGAGACCTTGTGCAATTGTTAAATCTTGTGTACCTTTTTGTTTTTCATTATAAGTGCCTTGCATTCATGATTATTTATGTGATGCTTCTACCGTAAGAGGGCGAGGGAATCTGAGTCCACCACAATGCTTTCTTTAAGCGATGGCGGCTTGAGTGAACCTGTTTTTCGATGCTTAGCAATGATAGGGATTAATTGGCCTTGGACCTCACCCGATATCCATTATCACATGTGAGTAGGTCAGCCTATTCCTTAGCGGCAACCTTTCGGCCCCTAACCATTTGCATACCTTAAGCATCTCATGCATTGTGAATCAATAAATGGTACGTGCATTTGTGTGGAACTTGTTGTATTGTACATATATGTTGTATCTTGTTATTTTGGGATTTGAATTCATGCATATATGGGGATTTGAGAAAGGAGGAAAGGAGAGTAATCATCCATGGCTGCTAAGAGGGAAAAAATTCCATGTTTTCAAGCGGTGATCTACCAAAACTCAAAAGAGGTTCGTCTTGATAATTTGAGTGGATGCCCAATTGCCCTAAGAATTTGAGAAGTTAGGATTGCATAACACATATCATTTGCATTAAGTTTTAGAAAAGATAGTATGCCGAATCAAGAGTCAGCCCATGTCCTATCCAACCATTTGTAACCAGCCTTCTTTTTGAACCCATCTGAGCAAGGCACTAAGACCCACTTCTCCACCTTTGGCAGTCAAGAGAAACCATGAGCAATGAGCATGATAACCAATAGGAGGGTGCTACTGGCACAAGAACGAACCTGAAGGGGAAGCTGACGGGGATGACTTTTCAATTTATGAAGACCGGAGTCTCCAACAAGAGAAAGAGGTGCAATCAACATTCTGGACTTTGATGGGCAAGTTAGAGGAAACGATCCTCCGTGGGGTCTTACTAGGTCAACCATTTGCCCAAGTAGCCATGAAGCAGTTCCGGGATGCCATGGGACAATATGCACTTGTTGAAGATGTGATGAGGGGCATCCAGCTCCAGAATGCCGCACTCACTCGAGAAAGCATCAAGGCAAAGGAAAGTCTCTGGGAATGCATCCAGGAGCTAAGGGAAAGCAAGTGGGACGATTGAGGTGATGTTTCAAGATCCGAGAAACACTCAAAATCGCAAGATGGCATGATGACCAATAAGGAAGATGAAGACAGTCAAGGGGTGGGAGACGAGACAATGATGGTCGAAGTCCAACATGATGACCCGAAGGAAACCGTCACTATGGTCCCACGAAGAAAGCTTGTGTACCCGGATAAGATCGAATGGGTGATGGGGAAGGATTCTTAGAACAGCAAATGGGGAGGATAAGAAGACTTAGGAGTTTCAAAGTGTCAAGTCTGCTTTTTTTTTTTATTTTCTCAAAATAAAAGAGGGTTGAAGTCTATTCATACTAACTTCACCTCGGAGAGTCAATATTGTTTGTCTTTAATTAGTGTCTTTTGCTTAGTACTCATGTAACGGATGTTCTTTTCCCCTCATTTATGAAGATGATGTCTTAAATATTATCAGAGTTTATCAACTTAGTTTGGGAACCATAGAATGAACTACGAAGACCTGATCCAGTAAATCAAATCTGTTTCAAATCAAATACTTAGTCTTGAATTAATAAGCTTGGCTTGTGAGGTCATTTCCCCGAAAAAAAAGGAAAAAAGAAAAAAAAAAGAGGAAAGAGAAAAAAAAGAGAGAAAAAAAAAGAGAGGAAAAGGGGATGTGCACCCACAACTAATGTGCCATTTAAACTTTTCGAGAAAAGCACTTCCTTGTGATTTGAAAAATGAACATTATTTTCTACTGGTACGTAGGTAACTCTATTAAAGAGCTCGGTCTAAATAAAGTTTGGTTCCTAAGCTAGGTTGATAAAAGATGATAGGGTTTAAGTCTGGGTTCCATCTATTGAGAAAAACTCCCCCAATGCTCAAGAGTAGTGTCCCTAGATTTTTCCTGGTCATGTTGTTAAGTCAAAGAAGGACCAAAATCGAGCCATCACCGGAAAGTGCCACCATAAGATGAAAAGACTTGGAAATCGTCATCACTTGGGTAAATGTTGGCCGCCATCCACCTCGGAGGAAGAAAGTAAAAGAAAATGGAGAAAGAGAGGGGGACTAGTCAGCTAGATTGAAAACCCGAAAGGGCGATCTAGGCAAAAATTAGGACACGCCTGCTAGGTTGAAAACCCGAAAGGGCGGCCTAGGCAAAAGTTAAGGCCAAATAGTGCTTGGGGAGATTTGGGGCATGCTCATTTTCATGGAAGTCCTTGCTTAAAAACGATCTTCTGCGATAAACCCAACAAAGAGGAGTAGGTGTTTTGTGACCTTGCGGAAACCTTTCGAACCCAATACCTAACCTATCCCAGTAATCACGACACATGATTCGGTAGTTTTCAAAATTGCATACATGGTTGCATCTCGAGAGTAAGAGAGGTAAACATGCATTCACAAAGAATAATCCCATTAAAATACATGTGTCTAGACATAAGGACATGCGTACATGCACAAGAAAAGGGAAAAGAAGAGGAGTAATCCCGCTAAAGTACACACACTTAGATAGGGCATAAATGCATGAATCAAGACCGTATCTTCTTGCTCCGAGGTTGGCAGACTGGGCGAGTGCACTCCGGGATGGTATCCTCAGAATCACCTAAGGTGGGTTCAGCAGGATGAGGAATTGACTGAGGGGCAGAGGGAGGTACCAACGGTCTGGTAGGACGAGGATCTCGAGGTAATGGCACGGGGCGAGCACATCCCCCTTCTCTCACACAAGAAGTCAACTCCCGTATCCAGACGGCCTGGGCCGTCAGGGTCGCCTTAGCCCGTCCAAGAAATGTCCATAATCGGGAAGCCTCAGCAGCCGGAACCTGTTCATATGGAGACGATTAGTCAAGATACAAGAAGAGGGAAGAGAGAGGACATGTGGGGATAATGATCTAGATGATACCGTAGTGATGTCGGCCGGGAATGGTGGAAAATCAAGAGGAAGGTCCTCGGAAAGGGGCACCCAACAACGCCTATATGAATCATCAAAAGATTCAAAGTCAACATCGCAGGCCGAGAGAAGGGAACCAGATGTAGGAGAAGACGCCCCAGTGCCCTTCCTCCTCCGCGAGGCGGAACTCTGCCGAGAAGGACCAGTGCTAGCCACCGACCCACCTGCCTCTAGGGTATTCAAGGGAGGCATTAGAAACTTATTGACAAAGGAAGAATAGTCACCTAGGTAGGCCAAGTTATCGGCATGCCAATCCAAGCGGTCACCTTCGGGGGCTCACCCCGTTCATTAATATCTCGCATAGAGATCGGTGGATCAGGTGGTATACATGGTATCTCTATGGTCTGTGCGCATACACGATCTCCGAGATACCATACCCTCATATCCGGATAACCTATCAAACACCGCCAATGATCCATTACTAGGGTCGGGGAGTCAATCCTCTCCAATATGTCCTGGTAAGTCGCAAAAGGGGAAAACTGGATCTGCCAACAAGTGTTCAGTAAGACAATGCTACCAAAAGGGGTTTTTCGAGAAACAAAAGATGAGGAAGAAAAGATACCTTGCCTGACATGGCAACATAATCTATGTGAAGACGGGCCCGTACCCGGTCATGGGCATTACTCCTAGTCCAACGGCTCGGGGAGCCCCAACAAAGGGAAACCGGCCATGCCTTCTCACCAGCTGACAGCTTCGGAGCCGACAGTCAAAGGTACTCTTGACCCCACACCTGTCAAGGTTATCTGAGTAAATAAGGAGATGGAGAAGCAAACAGATATGGTAAAAGGGGAAAAGGGCAACAGGCATACCTCCCAAATCCAAGCCGAGCCATAGAAGTGTTTGGCAGCAACCCGGGAAAAGTTACACATCTCTCGGTAGGCGTTCGCAAGACCCGTCGAAGCCCAATCAATCCACGGTCTGTCTAGGTGGGAAGCGACGCCAATAAATCACATCGAACCCGATCACTACGGGAAGCAAAAAGAGACCTGTTCACGCTCACCAATATCAAACCCCGAGCTCTCTGCTCAGCCATCCTGGGATACTGGGGATCCAATAAGGCGCCTTGCAGCCACTTCGGTGACACTTCACATGTGCGGAACCAGTCAGGAGTAAGTCCCACCAATTCCTGAAAACGGTCAATTCTGTACACTCGCAATATCAAAACAACACCAGAAACATTCACAATCCTCGAATTTCGCCAAGAACCCTAAACCCCCAATTTGGATAAAACCTCAATTCATGATTTTTTGTGTTTAATCTATGAAATAAATATAGGTGAAAGCATTCTAGACATCTTAGGAGCATTCTTAAGCATTCAAACACAACATGCATCTCGCAAATTCAAATTCACGAGGCATATGGGCATAAATTCGAAAAATCAATCAATGGCTGAATTCAAGGAGTTTTTGGTTTAGAAATCACTTACTTGAACCTGTGGAGTTGGGTGGAGATGTTTCTACTAGCAGATTTCAACAATAAACTTGGATTCTCCTCTGGGTCAGATTTTGGGCAGTATTTCCTCATAGTCTCTTCCCGCGATTAGAAAGATTTGATGTTGATGACGCCATGGATAAGGATTATGTGGGGTTAGGAGATGTTTTTTAGAGTGTTTTGAGAATAATGAAGGGAGAGAAAATTTAGAGAATTCGGGGTTGGAGAGGGAGTGAAGGAAGCATGAGGAGAGGGGAGCAAAAAGGAGTTTTTTAAACCGAAATAGGGGCGGCGGTCATGACGAGAAGACCGCCAAGCCCTGGCGGTCATCCCCACATGACCGCCGGGCTCTGGCGGGTCTTCTCACATGACCGCCACCCTTTGTTTAGGCTACCTTTCGATTTTTTTCCACGGGCCCCGCACCCTGGACAACTCTTTTCTCGAGAAAAAACCCTGTATGCATGTTTTTAAGTCCCGGGTAATGAGATACATTGCTTGAATTGAATTTGTGAGTGTCCACTGCCTTTATTCTCTGAAAAATAATAACCGGGATTAGGGACATGGTACCCCATTTTGTCTAATGAAATTTCCTCGAACACGGCAAAACTATTTGGTTCTTGAACACATGTGAGGGCATACCAGACTTCACCTCTCAGATCATTTTGAGGTACCAGGGACATCACATCCCATTTCCGGTTTGTATGCCTCAAGGGGCAGAATACACACAATTAGATTAATCTAGGGGCACGGGATCAAGACAATTCAACCATGAGAGAAACCAAAAAAGAGTGAATCTAACCAGAAGAGAGATGAGGGAATCTAGTCAAAGCCAAAGACCTGGTCTTTGCAAGACCGAAAGGTGAGAATACTAATAAAGAGAGAGGTGAGGGATCCAGACCCACAAGAACCCAAAATCCGCGTGAACCGAGAGAGGAGCCAATCCTAAAGCCGGGACCCAGAACCCGCAAACCGAGAGATGAAGGGATCCAAACGAGAGAAAAACCTTGAGAGAACCCAGCCATAAGAGAGATGAGAGAACCAGTCAACCCAGTCAGAAGCCAAAGACCTAGTCTTTGCAAACCAGAGAGATGAGGGAGTCTTGTCAAAAGTCGAAAACCCAATTTTTGCAAAACCCGTGAGATAAGTGAACGCAAACCCGTGAGATGAGCAAACACAAACCAGTAAGACAATGAGAGAACAGGAGATACCCAGAGGTAAGACAACTGAGCCAAGAGAGAAAAGCCGAGGACCCGACCCTTGCAACCCAGAGAGGAGTGAACCCGAACCTAAAGCCGGGATTCAGTTCTCGCAAGCCGAGAGATAAGAGAGACTAGACTTGGGGGAAAGCTAGAAGACCAGAAACTGAGTTCCAGAAAACCGAACATGAGAGAAATTAGATGAGAATAGACTCAGACACGAGAGAGCCCGGACATGAGGGATCCAGACATGAGGAAAACCAGTAAGCCAAGAGCCCAGCCCTTGCAAACCCGAGATGAGCAGACCTGGAGACATATAAGTTAGAAGCCGGGAACCCAATTCTCGCAATGAAGAAACCAGAAAAAAGTCGTGTACCCAGTACCCGCAAAACCAAAGCCGAGGACCTGATTCTCTCAAACCCCGGGATGAGACGATTCCCAAAGACCGAATATTGAATATCCAGTTACAAAGATTCTTTGTCAACAATCCGATAGATGAGATGATTCTATCGCCTCAGGATGAGATGATTCCCGCAAACCATAGACTTAAGATGAGATGATTTCCAAGTCGAAACCTAGTTGACAAGGATGAGATGATTCCTTGTCAACAACCCGATAGATGAGATGATTCTGTCACCTCGGGATGAGATGATTCCCGAGAACCTGGGATGAGATGATTCCCAGAAACCGAGGGCCAGTCCCTCAAAACTTTAGGATGAGAAGATTCCTGAAAAGGAGCATGGGATACTCCGAAACTTGGCACACACACCACACATTTATCATTCAAATTTGGTTGTTCCGTTCTTACGTTGTTTCGTCCTTAGTTCCGAAGGACTCATCAACGAGGGGCATCTGTGAACACCCAAATTTGACCCACAAACATTTTACTAAAACTAGATTCCAAACATGCTTAAACTTGAGGTTAATGAGATGATCTGATTTTGATTCAAGACATGATAAGAATTTAATTTAGTAGAATTAATGTATTTTGGTAATCTAAACATTTGTGCATTTAAATCTTAGGATTAATGAGATGATTTAATCTTAGGGTAAAACATATAATAAGGTTTATTTACACCAAAATACATTTCATTTCATTGCTTGGGCTCTTTTAGTTGTTTTTAACCCAAATTTATTGAGATGATTTATTTTTGGATTAGGAATGGGTTTAAGGGTCCAAGTAAGTGAATTCTCCAGAATTTATCCAGCCCATTAACACATTTCTTGCAGGCTAATTTTAGCTTTGATTTTCGTAAATAATCAGAGCTAAATCATCATTTATGTAGAAATATTGTTTTTGGTATGATTTAGTATGAAATGGGTGTTAATGTATAATTAATCTGTTATGGAATGATTTAGGGGAGTGATAATTAAGTAATTGAGTGATTCTGGGTTTATTGGGGGTTGATTACGTGGTAGGATCAAATCAGAGCTGAATTAGGGGGATTGGGGGGTCGAAAAAGGAAAGAACGGGTGTCTCGCGGGGTGACCGGTGGTCATTTCGCGACGCCGCCAGGTGCTGGCGGACATCCCCACATGACCGCCGGCACTGGTGGTCATCCAGCAGATGACCGCCGGCAGCGGCGGTCATGGGTGCCCAGAATCCCCGATTTTTCCGATTTTATTTCTAATTCAAATCTACGCGATTTTTGGACTAGATTTTCGGGGATAATCTTCACCATTAAGCAGGCTCACGCCCCTAGACTTCCCAGAACACTATAAATAGGACCCTCACACACATTTCAAAGGACACAATTTTTCTCACATGCACACCCATAAGCCTTGAGTGCTTGGAGAAACTCTACCTCTCCAAGCCTAGAAACATATTCTTAGGCAGAAACTCTGGAGAAATTTTGTGGGAGACATCAGCAGTAGTCTAGCAAGGAGGAGTCAAGAAGAGGACCAACCATTGAGCTTAGAAGTGGAAAGAAGGTGGGTGTAGAACTCAACCCATTACAAGGAGCTAGAGGAGGGCCACAAGGCGTAACACTTAACTCTTTTTGATTGATTCTTGCTGATCACATGATGATGCTTTTGATGATGTAAGTGGCCGATTAGTGCCATGTTTAGAACTACGTGGCTTTGACCCCGGTCACTCGGGTATGTAGGTAGTCTCGATTTTGCAACGGGATGCAAGCCAAATCTTCTTCTTCTCCCCCATTCTTTTATTTTCCACACTTGCACACCTGCAGAAGGCATATTTGTATTCATCAATTGCACAAAGTCTCGACCCAACACGGATGAGTGCCTAACACCTTTCCATCTGTGACGAACCCCCGATCCTATGTCTTTGGTTCGCCATGACCATGTAGCCTAAAGGAGTCACCTGAAGGTTTTCCCCAAATTTTGCTCTTAATAAAATTTGGGTGGGGACTCCATTGACATGGGATTGACCCAAAGAAGATGTAAGGAAATAGGTGAATAGGCCTAAATGATTTTGGATCGGGTATTCACAGTATAATAGATTGTTTCATTCTTTCTTAATAATTACATCGCATGCTTGTATTATATCTGTCGTTTATTTAGATTCCTTAAATTTTTTTATTGTAATTTTAATAGATTTCTTTATTTTTATTTTTCTTATTAATTTAATTTTCAGGGCTGCCATGCATTTTGATTTTGCTAGTGGTTTTCTTTTAACCACTTTGTTTTCCCTTTTTCGTTTGTTCACGTTGAGTATTTCACATTTTTTTTTGATCACTTGAGTATTTTACATTAGTTGGGCGCCGTGCATCTCCCATTCGCAAATTATCCAAACACGAGTTTTTTTTATAACAAAAATAATTAGATTAACGAAGGTGAGGTTGATTGAACCGGTAAGCCACCAATAATTTAAACCAATTTTCGAATTTGAGGTTTCAGATTCACCACTATAATCAGGTGTGTGACTCGGAATAAATTTAAATTAGTCGAGATAAAGCTTAAAACAAATGAAAAAAATAAAAGTAATTAAATTAAGTTTGATAGTATAGCAAAACCAAGTTGCATCTCTGAATATAGCAGTGGCCGTGAAGTGAGCGATTTGGAAAGCAAGAAACAAGTAGGTTTTCAATCACCATAAGCTGGACTCACCTACTTCCACAGCTATTAGTGTTTTACACCTATACCAAGATTACATCAAGGCCAATGATGACTTATTTGTTCCTCGTCAACAACCGAGAACATCCCAACAGCAGACTTGGAGTCCCCTTCCCACAGGATTTATCAAGCTGAACACAACTGCTTGTAAAGTGAACGACACTGAGTTCGAGGCGATGCACGAAAAAAACGAGGGGAGCCTCTTCTTAGTGGCTATGAACATGTACATGGGCATATTGATCCTTTTGTTGGTGAGGCTATGGCGGGACGCACGGCTATTCAGCATGCTCTTGATCGTGGATATTTCTCCATCATTTGGGAGTCGGACTGTCTGGTACTCATGACTCCCTTTTATACACGGTTGTTTTCCCAGAATGTTGCTGATGTTCTTATGTCTGATATTTTAGCTCTATCTGAACTCTATGACAGCTTTACTTTCTCTTTTACTAGACGATCCACCAATCATGTGGGGCATTTGTTAGCTTATTGTGAATACCCGACCCAAAATCACTTGGGCCTATTCACCTATTTCCTTACACCTTCTTCTTCGAGTCAATCCCATGTCATTGGAGTCGCCACCCTAGTTTTATTAAGGGCAAAACTTGGGAAAAACCTTTAGATGACTCCTTTAGGCTACATGGTCATGGCGAACTAAAGACATGGGATCGGGGGTTCGTCACAGATGGGAAGGTGTTAGGCACCCATTCGTGTTGGGTCGAGACTATGCGCAATTGTAAAATGCAAGTGTGCCTGGTGCAAGTGTGCGTGTGTAGAAGATAAAGAGAAGGGGAAGAAGAAGATTTGGCTTGCATCCCGTTGTAAAACCGAGACTACCTACGTACCCGAGTGACCGTGGTCAAAGCCACGTAGTTCTAAACATGGCACAAATCGGCCACTTACATCATCAAAAGCATCAGCGATATGTGTGCATATCATGTACTATTTTGGAGCAAAAAATACCCCTTTGGCCAAGCATTTAGTTAAGATCATGCATGTATTTATAGTTTTTAGCTTGTTCTCCACTAGTTTGGCTTCCACTTATTAGTTCACGCTTTCAGGTACCTTTTGTCGCAAATTGGCTTGATTCTTGAAGATTTGGAGCCTTTTGAAGGATTCTGGAAAGTTTGGAGCCAATTCATGAAGATTTCTTGACGATGCGTTTTCAACGGTGTCACACTGTTGACACCCGCGGACCAGAACCTGATGCATTATAATTCCAGCGACAAGGGGTTCACTTGTGAGCCAAATAATATGTGGCACCACCGACTTGCTGCGACTCCTAAAGGAAATAAAAGAAGTTTTTGCTGCGTCTTAAAATAGGGAGAACTCCTAGGAAAAATTAATTCCTACTTTTTAGTTGCCTTAGCTAGATTGTAGGAATTAAAGGCTAGGGTTTGGAAAATAACAAAAAGGGCATCGACAGTAGCTTAGAAGATAGTTTTTCTTTCTCTGGATTTTTGTGTCGACGGCAGCAGCAAGGAGAAGAAGAGCATCTGGTCGATTTCTTACTTTTGTTCTTTATTTCAGTTTGTATGATGAACAAATCCTCCATGCTTGTTTGCTGTTTTATTATGAACTAATCCTCTTTTCTAGATCAAGAGGGATGTAGCTACTCAATTCTTTTTATGGTTTAATTATCCCTCCAGCAGTTTTCTTATTGGATTTCTTGATTAATTTATGTGTGCTTAATCCAGGTTTGAAGCTTGATCACCTTTATACTTGTTTTAGGAGTTAAGCTAAGTACCGACAGGAGACGTTTAATTCTGAAAAATCATAGATCATCCTTAATCTAGGTGTTGAAAGGCATTAGGATTATTGTGGAATTAGTAACAACATAGAACATCATTGCTCTTAGGAATAGGTTTGATCCACGACAGTGGTAAGATTGACCTCTAAGACGAGATTATACTTCCAAAAGTCGATAATTTCCCCTTAGGTTGTTACCCATCAAGAAAACAAATAGAAAGCTGTAGGTTTTTAGCGAACAGTGTCACCCCGTTCGCGGACACGGAACAGAGTCACCCTGTTAGCAAAATCTGGAGGATAATTAGGGTATAAAAGGATAAAGTAGTAAACCCCGATTGATCTAGGGTTTCTATCTTCTGATCTCTTCATTTTATTTACAGCTTACCTCTGTTTATTTTATTATTTATCATAATCTCAAATCAAAATCTCGAACACGTTACTTCTTTTACTGTTTTCAGCCTAACGGAGTGAGTCTATTGGTTAATTATTTTGCCTAGTCTCTGTGGATATGACCTTGTGTGCTACTTCGATCTGTGCGCTTGCAGATTTTACGCATCAAGTTTTTGGCGCCGTTGCCTGGACTAGTGTCAAATAATTAATTACTGATTTATTTCTGTAGGCTTTTATTTGTGTTTTACCATCTTTTTTTCTGAGTTTCAGGATTCAACCTTATATGAGCTCAGGTACTGGCAGCCAGAATCCCGAACTCATCAATGTTTCTGACCCTGAATAACTCCTACGTTCTAAGTCACAAAATCTGGAAGAGGCTCTAAACAGTGCCACACCGTCAGAAACATCTGGGACAGAGAAAGTAGAAGAGGAAAAAGAACTGATACTTATTCCTGTTGCAATAGCAGCTAACGAAGAAGATGAGCTGAATAATGTTCCCATGAATGAGCTGCTAGCTCGAGGGATTGAGAACAGGAGCTATCCCATTGTCCACCCGGAGGTTACAACAGCTCAATACGAACTAAAACCAAGTCTTATTCAGCCTGTGGAGAACAAAACTTTCAGTGGCTTACCATCGGAGGACCCACACCAGCACTTACACAATTTCCTCCAATATTGTGACACTGTTAAGATTCGAGATTATAGTGATGATGCTAAGCGGCTCTGCTTGTTTCCATATTCTTTGGTGGGCACGGCTCAAAAGTGGCTTTCTAGCCTCCCTGCTAATAGCATCACCTCTTGGTCTGAGATGGAGGTTGCGTTTTTGAAGAAGTATTTCCCAATGGGCAAGCAGACTAAACTTCGGTTGGAGATTCAAGGATTCCAGCAGAGGGCTGATGAGTCTCTCAAGGAAGCTTGGGATAGGTATCAAGATTTGATTGCAAGGTGCCTTAATCACTTTGTTCGACCATTGGTATTATTACAAACTTTCTATGATCATGCGACACCTGCTGTGCAATCCACTTTGAATTCTATTACAGGGGGAAATTTCTTGGCTGTACCCTATAATGAAGCTTGTCGATTGATGGAGAATTTGGCCGATGAAGCTACCAATAGGAACCCACCTGGTGTCCTACAGGTTGACACTATTCAGAAAATTGAAGGGGGGATGTCCGCCATGCAGCACCAAATTAAGGAGATGGGCAGCAAATTTGACAAATTGATGGTCAAATCTATGGCAGAAACTGTCATGAGATGCAAACCTTGCAATGGTGCTCATTCTTTCCAAGAGTGCCCAAAATTGATGACCGAAAAGGCGAATTACGTCAACGGGCAGCTGCACCAATATCAGCAGGGGAGCCACCAATATTTTAAGCAGCCCAGGCCGTATAATTAGGGGCAGTAAGGATACCAAGGGAGCCAGCAGCAAAACCTCCCCCAGCAGCAAGATGTGATGAGCATGCTTAAGGCTATCATGGAAACTCAAAACAAGTTGGCGGAAGACATGCAACAAATCAAGGCCCACTCAAAAATCCTTGGTAACCAGATGGCCCAGCATGCTCAACAACTTAGGAACACTCAAGGGAAGCTACCAGGTCAGCTGGAGGAAAATCCCAAAGAACAGTGCAAGGCCGTTACTCTGCGCAGTGGTAAGGAACTGCAGACAGTGCAACAGAGTGACACCGTTCGCCAATCTGCAGTGGAAAAGAATGATGGGGCAAGTTCGGCAGCTGCTCAACCTCAACCACAGACCTTTAAAGGGAAGGAAAAGGTGGAAGAAAAGATTGAAGTGCAGCCATATATGCCTCCTCTTCCATACCCCGAAGTTTACAAGAATACCAAGCTTGATGCCAAATTTCAGAAGTTTGTGGAGATGTTGAAGAAAGTATGCATTAATCTCCCCTTTACAGAGGTGACTAATGAGATGCCAAGCTATGCTAAGTTCCTAAAAGACCTTGTGTCCAAGAAGAGAGCCATTGAGGATGCTGAAATGGTGCCCATGACCGAAAAGTGCAGTGCACTTATCTTGCAAAAATTTCCAGCAAAGAGGAAGGACCCAGGGAGTTTTTCAATTCCTTGCATTATTGATACTCTGAAAATTGACAAAGCTTTGTGTGATTTAGGGGCAAGTGTCAGCTTAATTCCTCTATCCCTTGCTAAGAAAATATCAATTGGGGACTTGAAACCCACCAGGATGACCCTACAGCTAGCTGACCGGGGTATTAAACATCCAATTGGGGTGCTTGAAGATGTTCCTGTGCAGATTGAAAAATTGTAGATTCCAGTAGACTTTGTTGTTCTAGAAATGGAAACCGATTCCCAAACACCCATCATACTTGGAAGACCTTTCTTAGAAACCGCAGGGGCTATGATTGATTGCTCAGAAGGGAAGCTGACCCTCAAGGTTGGAAATGATTTAGTGGAGTTCAACATTTCAGAGGCTGCTAGGAATGAACTCAGTGCAAACATATGCTATAGAATTGGTGCATTTACGGACATGGTAGCAAGGGAGATTGACCAAGAAGGCCCACTCTGTGACCCGATCGATGAACTATTGACTTCTCTTATTGACGGTGCACAACAAGAGGAAGAAAAAGCTCCAGAATATACTTGCTTAATCGAAGGGGACGTACCAGAAACAATTCAGCAAGTTTATAAGCTCGAAACTGTGTCACAGAGTGACCCTGTTGATGACCATGACCTGAAAAAAAGATTCCAACCAGTGGTCCAAGTCCTTCCTCAAGGAGGAGTGGAGTCAATTGATGGCGAGCTTGCACCATTTAGGGTTAGTGGACAGCTATTTAAGCCATATGACCCAGGGGATACAGTAGACAACAGAGTGACCCTGTTGCTCCGAGATCCTCCTATTACTTTAGGGAGTCCAGCTAAGACGACGTTAAAGAAGCGCTGCTCAGGAGGCAACCTGAGATTTTAGGAGGTAATATTTCAATTTATGCAATTTTCTTTTATTTTTCTTTTGTTTTCTATTTTATTTTGTAGAAAAAAAAACAAAAAAAAAAAGAGGAATGACATGACACAAGGGCATTGGAAGGACATGACACCAGCAGAAATTCCAGAGAAGTATTTCTTTTCCTTCATATTTTATTCTCTGTTATTTTTGTTGTGCTATATTTGGTGTTTCTTTGCACATTCCCGTTCAACAGTGTCACTCTGTTTGCGTTTTAGTGTTCAGTATCGTGTTCCTTAGCCCACCCATTCCCGCCCTTATCTATTACCCATGCTAAATTTTAGCTTTGGGGGTGTCCTTTGTCTCATGTTATCTTGCTCTTTTCTATTTACTATTTTTTTTGTTGTTGCTTTGCTCCCCCGATTTTGTGTTGTTCTTGGACCAGTGAGGACACTGCTGTTTATTTCATGCATGAACTTATGTTGCTTGGGCCAAAGGATTTCTGTTATTATTATGGATGTCTGCCTATTTCAGTTTGAACGGTGCGACTCTGTTTGGTTCTGCCTGCGTTAGTTTAGCCTTGGAATGACTACTCTTTTATCTATTTTTGAACTTACACTGAATCAGGTCTGCAAGTATACACTAAATACCACATGATAATTCTAATTCTTGATCACATTTAGACAAAGTGATGTCCTTAGGATTTGGATAGTTTAGAATTTCTTAAAACTTCTAAGTGAAAAGAAACAATTGTCCTAGAACATCTCTTATACTTTCATTGAGGCGAAATTTTTAGCACAATCTTAATCAGAGACATTATTTAGGCCATCATTGATTTACACTCACACTTAAACCATAGTCTATCCTTGATCATTATGTCCCTTGCTAGCCCTTTAAGCCTACTTTAGATGGTCATACATTTTTTTGTTACCCACAACAACCACCTCACACCTTTGCAGCCACTTACATGACCATCTTGTGCCTGATCAGCACACATTTCTCTTTGAAATCAACCCATACCCGTTTTGTTAAGTTACTGAGTCCATATACTTGCGCATCAGTTCATAAAAGAGCATTGAACATCAGATTTCAAAACCAACAGTCTCGCCCTGTTCATAATTTCTGTGAAAAGAGTACAAGCTGTAGCATGATTAACCTCTGCTCACTCACGAAAAAAAAAAGGAGCAAAAAGTTGAAAAAAAAAGACAGAAAAACGTAACACAAAAAAAAAACAAAAAAATATGTGTGCATTTGAGTTGAGCAGGGCAGATTACTCAAAGAACTTTACTGCCGATTAAACAGGGTCAGTCTGTTGACACATCATGTTGCTCTAATTTTGCAAGATTTGGTTTCAGTAATTTGAGAGACTTTTGAACACTATTTCCCTTTCATTCACAGCACAAACCTAACATCGTTTCAACCCAATATTAAGATCTATTGATCTCTGATTATTGATTTGTGCCCATTAGTGGAGATGTGAGTTTTGAGATGCCTATGGGATATTATTTCTAATTGTTCGATTTCTAAGCACATCTTTTGAAGGACTGATTGGATTGAATGTTTGTGAAGGAATTCGAATCTTGATTGTGTAATTTGGTGAGCTTTAGACCTGAGATTTTTATGAGCAAACTTTTCGAAGCTAGACTTTTCTAAGGCTAACTAGCATGTTGCAATTGAACAGGGTTACGCCGTGCAGGTTTGAATAGACAACATCCTTTTTCATATCCTATCTTTTTCCTTGATTTATTGCTTAGTTTTGCTTGGGGATTTGAACAGGGTCACGCTGTGCAGGTTTGAATAGACAACATCCTTGTGCATATCCTATCTTTTTCCTTGATTTATTGCTTAGTTTTGCTTGGGGACAAGCAAAAGTTCAGGTTTGGGGGAATTTGATATGTGTGCATATCATGTACCTTTTGGAGCATAAAATACCCCTTTGGCCAAGCATTTAGTTAAGATCATGTATGTATTTATAATTTTTAGCTTGTTCTCCACTAGTTTGGCTTCCACTTATTAGTTCACGCTTTCAGGCACCTTTTTGTCGCAAATTGGCTTGATTCTTGAAGATTTGGAGCCTTTTGAAGGATTCTGGAAAGTTTGGAGCCAATTCATGAAGATTTCTTGACGATGCGTTTTCAACGGTGTCACACTGTTGACACCCGCAGACCAGAACCTGATGCATTATAATTCCAGTGACAAGGGGTTTACTTGTGAGCCAAATAATATGTGGCACCACCGACTTGCTGCTGCTCCTAAAAGAAATAAAAGAAGTTTTTGCTGCGTCTTAAAACAGGGAGAACTCCTAGGAAAAATTAATTCCTACTTTTTAGTTGCCTTAGCTAGATTGTAGAAATTAAAGGCTAGGGTTTGGAAAATAACAAAAGGGGCATCGATAGTAGCTTAGAAGACAGTTTTTTCTTTCTCTGGATTTTTGTGTCGACGGCAGCAGCAAGGAGAAGAAGAGCATTCTGGTCGATTTCTTACTTTTGTTCTTTATTTCGGTTTGTATGATGAAAAAATCCTCCATGCTTGTTTGCTGTTTTATTATGAACTAATCCTCTTTTCTAGATCAAGAGGGATGTAGCTACTCAATTCTTTTTATGGTTTAATTATCCCTCCAGCAGTTTTCTTATTGAATTTCTTAATTAATTTATGTGTGCTTAATCTAGGTTTGAAGCTTGATCACCTTTATACTTGTTTTAGGAGTTAAGCTAAGTACCGACATGAGACGTTTAATTTTAGAAAATCATAGATCATCCATAATCTAGGTGCTGAAAGGCATTAGGATTATTGTGGAATTAGTAACAACATAGAACATCATTGCTCTTAGGAATAGGTTTGATCCACGATAATGGTAAGATTGACCTCTGAGACGAGAATATACTTCCAAATGTCGATAATTTCACCTTAGGTTGTTAACCATCAAGAAAACAAATAGAAAACTGTAGGTTTTTAGCGAACAGTGTCACCCCGTTCGGGGACATGGAACAGAGTCACCCTGTTAGCGAAATCTGGAGGATAATTAGGGCATAAAAGGATAGAGTAGTAAACCCCGATTGATCTAGGCTTTCTATCATCCGATCTCTTCATTTTATTTACAGCTTACCTCTGTTTATTTTATTATTTATCTTAATTTCAAATCAAAATCTCGAAATCGTTACTTCTTTTATTGTTTTCAGCCTAACGGAGTGAGTTTTTTGGTTAATTATTTTGCCTAGTCCCTGTGGATACGACCTTGTGTGCTACTTCGATCTGTGCGCTTGCAGATTTTACGCATCCATCACCATATAATCAATAGAAATCTATCAAAATGAGGTTTAGTGTTACCTCTTGTAGCGCTCCTCTAGCTCCTTGCAATGGGTTGAGTTCTACACCCACCTTCTTGCCACTTCTAAGCTCTAGGGTTGATCCTCTTCTTGACTTCTCCTTGCTGGACTACTGCTAATGTCTTCCATGAAATTCTTCCAGAGTTTTTGCCTGTGGAATGTATTTCTAAGCTTGGGGAAGTAGAGTTTCTCCAAGTACTCAAGGCTTATAGGTGTGTATATGAAAAAAAATGTGTGATCCCCTTGAAATGTGTGTGAGGGCTCCTATTTATTGTGCTCTGGGAAGCCTATGGGCGTGGACCTACTTAATGGTGAAGATTATGCCCGAAAATCTGGTCCAAAACCGCATAGGATCAAAATTGGAAACAAAATCGTAGATTTAGGCAAATCTGGGAAGGCATGACCGCCGCTGTCAGTGGTCATCTACTGCTTGACCGCCAGTGCTGGCGGTCTTGATTGGATGCCCACTAGCACCTGGCGGTCGTCGCGAGAGGACCGCTGGTTGCCCCGCGTGTCACGCGTTCTTTCCATTTTCGAACTCCCAATCCCCCTAATTTAGCCTTGATTCGATCTTACCGCGTAATTAACCCCTAATCAACCCAGAATCAGTCAATTACTTGATTATCACTTCCCCTAAATCATTCCATAATAGATTGATTACACCTTAATGCCTATTTCTACATAAATGATAATTGTGGAAAATCAGAGCTAGAATTAACCTGCAAGAATGTGTTATTGGGCTGGATAAACTCTGGAAAATCCATCTACTTAGACCCTTAGACCCATTCCTAACCCAAAAATAAATCATCTCAATATAATTGGGTTAAAAACAACTAAAGGAGCCTAAGCAATAAAATGTATCTTGATGTAAATAGACCTTATTATATATTTTACCCTAAGATCAAATCGTCCCATTAATCCTAAGATTTCGATGCACAAAGGCTTAGTTTAACAAATTACATTAATTTTACTAAGTTAAATTCTTATCATGCCTTGACTCAAAATTAAATCATCTCATTAACCTTAAGTTAAGCATGTTTGGAATTCATTTTTAGTAAAATATTCGTGGGTCAAATTTGGGTGTTCAAAGATGCCCCTCGTTGATGAGTCCTTAGGAACTAAATACGAGACAAAGTTAGATAGGAACAATCCAAATTTGAATGATAAAAGTGTGGTGTGTGCCAAGTTTCGGAGCATCTCATGCTCCTCTTCTGAAATCATCTCATCCCGAAGTTTTGAGGGACTGACCCTTGGCTCCTGGGAATCATCTCATCCCAGGGTGATAGAATCATCTCATCTATTGGGTTGTTGACAAGGAATAGTCCCATCCTCGTCAACTAGGTTTTGATCTGGGAATCATCTCATCCCAGGTCTCGGGAATCATCTCATCCCGAGGTGATAGAATCATCTCATCTATCGGTTTGTTGACAAGGAATAGTCCCATCCTTGTCAACTAGGTTTTGATCAGGGAATCATCTCATCCCAGGTCTCGGGAATCATCTCATCCCGAGGCAATAGAATCATCTCATCTATCGTTTTGTTGACAAGGAATAGTCCTATCCTTGTCAACTAGGTTTTGATCTGAGAATCTTCTCATCCCAGGTCTTGGGAATCATCTCATCCCGAGGTGATAGAATCATCTCATCTTTCAGGCTGTTGACAAGGAATAGTCCCATCCTTGTCAACTAGGTTCCAATTTGGGAATCATCTCATCCCAGGTAGCTTCGTCACTGACTTCCGTCGGAAATGCCGTCTCACGGCCTGGTTATCTAGTCTCTGGGCATCTCATGCCCCTATAATCGTCTAAGATGTCGCTTCGCGACTGTGTCGTCTATATTTCGGGCATCACATGCCGCTACATCTTTAATTGGGGAGGTTCCACTCCGTGGTTTGGGAATCACCTCATCCCCTCAATTGTCTGCTTAAAGTTTTAGTTCGGGAATCATCTCATCCCGGGGTTTGTTCTTTCTCATCTCTCAATTTTGCGTGTTCTGGGTACACAGCTTTGGTTTTGCGTGTACCGGGTCCCCAACTTCCGGCTTGTATATCTCAAGGTCAACTCATCTCGGGTTTGTAAGGGCTGGGCTTTTGGCTTACTAGTTTCCTTACTTTTGGATCACTCATGTCTGAACTCCCTCCCGACTTTTCTCTCATCTGGTTCTACCAGACTCCGGGTTTTTCTAACCGGGTGTCTACTCGCCTGGGTGTCCTCTCTTAGGTGGCTTCTCTCATGGTTTCCCTCATCTCACGATTTGTGGGTGCTGGGACCCGGCTTTGGGTTCTCTCGTAATTCTCTCAAGGTCCGGTTTTACTCCAGGTTCTCTCTAGTCTCGTCGTTGGTTTGTTCTGGGCTCCTTTCAGAGTTGCAAGGATTGGGTCCATGGCTCTTGGCTTGGTTAACTAATCTCACAGGTTTAAGAAGAATGTTTCCTCATGGTCGGTTGTCTAGATCCCGTGCCCTAATTTACTAGATCTAATGTTGTGCCCCTTGAGACATACAAATCGGAAGCGGGGTGTGATGCCCCTGGCATCCCGCCATGGTTTAGAGATGAGGTTTTGGTAAGCCCTTAGTACAAGCTTTTCAAAGCAAATGGAAACCATGCTCTTAATTCTAGATTTTCAGAGAATCGAGACAATGAAAAAAGATTAATTCAAATGATGCGTCTCATTATTTGGGACTCAAAAAATATGCATACAGGGTTTTATTTCAGAGGAAAGGCCATTTCGGGGCGCAGGGACCGCAAAAATCGAAATGGGACCCCAAAACAGGGGTGGCGGTCATGTGAGGAGGACCGCCAGCGCCCGGCAGTCATGTGGGGATTACCGCCAGGGTTTGGCGGTCTTCTCGTGATGTCCGCCGGCCCTATTTCGGGGTTTAAAAGCCCCTTTTCTTCTCTCTCTCCCCTCACTCTTCATTCATACACTATAAATCCCGAATCCTCTCAATTTTTCTCTCCCTTCCTTATTCTCAAAATAATCTAAATCATCTCTCCATTCCTCCCAGTCCTCATCCATGGCATCATCATCATCAAATCCCTCCAAATCGCGTGAAGAAATTATGAGGAGATATCGTCCCAAATTCGACCCAGAGGAGAATCCACGTTTATTGTTGAAATCTCCTAGTAGGCACATCTCCACCCAACTCCATAAGGTTCAAGTAAGTGATTTCTAAACCAAAAACTCTTTGGATTTAGACTTTGATTGATTTTCGAGTTCATACCCTCATACCTTTAGAATTTGAATTTATATAATGCATGGTGTGTTTGAATGCTTGAGAATGTCCCTAGGATGTCTATGATGCTTGCCCCTACCTTTATTTCATGTATTAAACACAAGAAATCACGAATTAAGGTTTTGCCCAAATTGGGGGTTTAGGGTTCTTGGCGACATTTGGGGATTCTGGGTGTCTCGGATGTTGTCCTGACATTGCGAATGCATATAATAGACGTTGGATGACTGGGTATTGATGGGCTTGTCCTAATTTTGACCAATTTTAAACTTCTTCGGGGCGGATTTTTGTGATTTTGTTGTGTTTTGACCTGTAAATGAAACTATACTATGATGTGGGAATGCATGATGTAAGTGTGTAATCCCATACCCATGATGCATGTTTTGGTGTGTATGGACTTGGAAAACCCAGATTGGCGCGAGTATTAACCTCTTTTGGTATATCTTCACAGGATCCAAAGGACAGACAGCGAAATCATGCCGGGGCTAATGCCCGCCACCTCATCCTGGAGCATGTGAGGAGAAATAGGCCTGTTCGAGAAATCATTGAGAGGGTCGGGTTGTGGGATTTCTTTCACACTTTTCGAGGGGACAGAGTTGACCTGCAGGCTATATCGGCTCTGGGCGAGAGGTGGTGGGATACCACCAATACTTTCCGTTTTGCTTGTGGTGAGATGACCATGACTCCTTCTGATTTCACTCATATTACTGGACTATTATTCCAGGGAGACCTAGTCGTCTTCGATCAGCAGCTAGGCCTTAACCGTTTTCAGGAGCTGGTGGGACTTGTCCCTGACTGGGTCTGGACATGCGAGGTGTCTCTTACGTTGTTGCAGAATGCCTTGTTGGATCCTCAGTATCCTGGGACAGCTGAGCAGAGAGCCCGAGGCTTGATATTGGTGAGCATGAGTAGATCCCTCTTTGCTTCCGGTAGTGATCGGGTTCGATGTGATTTATTGTCGTTGCTTGTTCACATGGACAGACTGCGGATTGACTGGGCCTCGGCGGGTTTCGCGAATGCCTACCGAGAGATGTGCAACTTTTCCTGGGTTACTGCCAAGCACTTTTATGGTTCAGCTTGGATTTGGGAGGTATGTCTTTTTGCCTTTGTTCCCTTTTATCATATCTGTTTGCTCCTTCATCTTCCTTTTTACTCGGATAACCTTGATAGGTGTGGGGTCAAGAATATCTTGGACTGTCGGCTCCGAGGCTGCCAGCTGGTGAGAGGTCATGGCCAGTTTCTCTCTGTTGGGGTTCCCCAGGTCGCGGGACTAGGGATAATGCCCATGACCGAGTACATGCCCTTCACTACATTGATCACGTCGCCATGTCGAGCAAGGTATTTTTCTTATTTCTTGTTTCAAAACAAATATCTTTGTGGTGGCATTGCCTTACTGAACATTTGTTGGCAGATCTAGTTTTCTCCTTTTGCAGCTTATCAAGACATATTAGAGAGGATTGATTCCATGACCCTAGTGATGGATCATTGCCGGTGTTTGATAGGATACCGTGATATGATGGTGTGGTACCTCGGAGACCGTGTCTGTGCTCAGACCATTGAGCTGCTATGCATACCATCTGATCTGCCACTTTCTATGCGAGTCGTCAATGATCGGGACGAGATTCCCAAGAGTGACTGCTTGGACTGGATGTTGATGACCTGACCCGTCTAGGTGACTATTCTTCCTTCGTTAGCGAGTTTTTGATGTCCCCTTTGACTACCCTAGAGGCCGGGGGATCGGTGACTAGTGCCGGTCCTTCTCATCAGAGTTCTGCCCCTCGGAGGAGGAGGGGTGTCAGGGCATCTTCTTCTACATCTGGTCCTGATCTCCCAGCATGCGAGGCCCACTATGAGACCTTTGATGATTTATATAGGCACTGTCGGGTACCCTTTATCGAAGACCTGCCTCCCGATTTTCCCCCATTTCCGGCCGACATTACTACGGTATCATCTTGATCACTGCTTCCCAAGTACCTCTTTTCTTCCCTTCTTTTGTAGCTTGAGTGATTTTCCTTGTATGAATAGGTTCTGGCCGCTGAGGTTTCTCGACTTTGGACACTGCTTGGACGGGCCAAGGCGACCCTGATGGCCCAGGCCATCCGGGTACGGGAGTTGACTTCCTGTGTGAGAGAGGGGGGATATGCTCGCCCCGTGCCATCGTCCAGAGATCCCTGTCCTCCAGAGCCTTCGGTACCACCTCTTGCCCCTCGGCCGATTCCTTATCCTACTGATCCTACCTCGGGTGATTCTGAGGATACCATACAGGAGCATACTAGGCCGGTTCCCTAAACCCGGAGTAAGAAGAGACGGTCTTGATCGATGCATGTATGCCCTATCATCTAGATGCTTGTACTTTGATGGACTATCCTTTCTTTTGTATGCATGTGCACGTGTCTTAAGTTCTAAACTCAAATATCTGGATGGGATTACTCTTTGTGAATGCATGTTTATTTATCCTACCCTCGAAATGCAATTATGTATGCAATTTGAAAGACCGCTGAATCGTGTGCCATGAGTACTAGGACAAGTTAGGTATTAGGTTCGAAAGGTTTGCACACGGTCACACAAGACACCTACTCCTCTTTGTTGGGTTTATCAATGAGAATTATTTCAAGCCAAGATTTCCATGAACGTGAGCATGCCCCAAGTCTCCCCAAACACCATTTGGCCTTAACTTTTGCCTAGGCCGCCCTTTCGGGTTTTCAACCTAGCAGGCATGTCCTAACTTTTGCCTAGATCGCCCTTTCGGGTTTTCAATCTAGCGGACTAATTCCCCTCTCTTTCTCCGTTTTCTTTTACTTTCTTTCTCCTAGGATGGTTGTCAAAACTTACCCAAGTGATGGCGAGTTTCAAATCTTTTTATCTCGTGGTGACACTTTTCCGATGATGGCTCAATTTTGGTCCTTATTCGACTTAACAACATACCTGGGGACACTACTCTTGAGCATTGGAAGAGATCTCTTCAAAAGGTGTAATCCAAACCCAAACCCTATCATCTTTTATCAACTTAGCTTAGGAACCAAATTTTATTTAGACCGGGCTCTTTAACAGAGTTACCAACATACCAGTGGAAAATAATGTTCATCACTTTTCAAATCACATGGAAGTGCTTTTCCCGAGAAATTTTAAATGGCACGTTGGTTGTGGGTATACGTTCCTTTTTCCCCTTTTTTTCATTTTTTCTTTTCTTTTTATTTTTCTTTTTTTCTATTTTTTTTCAAGAGAAATGACCTCACAAGCCAGGCTTATTACTTCAAAAAAAAAAGCATTCGATTCGAAACAGATTTGATTTACTGGATCAGGTCTCCGTAGTTCATTCTATGGTTCCCAAACTAAGTTGATGAATTCTGATAAGATTTAAGACATCATTTTCATAAATGAGGGGATAAGAACATCCATTACATTAGGCAAAAGACACTAATAAAAGACAAACAACATTGACTCCTTGAGGTGAAGTTAACATGGATAGGCTTCAATCCTCTTTTATTTTGAGAACATAAAGAGAACAGACGCGGCATTTCAAAAACCCCTAAGACTTCTTATCCTCCCCATTAACCGTTCTAAGCATCCTTCTCCATCACCCATTCGATCTTATCCAGGTACACAAGCTTTCTTCGTGGGACCATAGTGACGGTTTCCTTCGGGTCATCATGTTGGACTTCAATCGTCGTTGTCTCGTCTCCCACCCCTGGGCTGTCTTCATCTTCCTTATTAGTCATCATGACATCATGCGGCTTGGAATATTCCTCAGATCCTGTGGTATCACCCTAATCATCCCACTTGCTTTCCCTCAACTCCTGGATGCATTCCCAGAGACTTTCTTTGGCCTTGATGCTTTCTCGAGTGAGTGAGGAAATTCGGAGTTTGATGCCCCTCATCTTCAACAAATGCATACTGTCCCATGAATTCCTGACTCGGCACACTACATTTTTTAAAACTCAATGCAAAACGACATGTGTTATGCAGTCCTAACTCTTTAAATTCTTAGGGTAATTGAGCACCTACTCGAATCATCAAAATGAATCTCTTCTGAACTTTAGTGGATCACTACTCGAAGATATAGGATGTTCCCCTCCCTTAATCACCATGGATGACTACTCCTTTTTCCTCTTTCCTCAAGATCCTGTGTATGCACAAAATTCGAATCCCAAAATGACACAATACAACACACATATACCACATTGCAAATTTCACACGAAGGCACGTACCACTTACTGGTTCAGATTGCATGGGATGCTTAGGGTATACAGCTAGTTGGGGGCCAAAAGAATGCCGTTGGGGAATAGGCTGACCCACTTACATATGATAAAGGATATCGCGTGAGGTCCAGGGCCAATTAATCCCCATCATTGCTAAGCATCGAGAAACGGGTACACTTAAACCATTATCGCTTAAGGAAAGCATGTTGAAACGCCCGTATCCTAAATTGTCCAATTTAATTGATTAAAACAGTGGAAAATACCAAATCGCCCTTTCTACCCGGGATACGATACAAACAACATAATAAATGCACAATTATACAATAAATTATACAAGAGAGCGAGTATGCAGCAGAAGATAAAAATAATATAAAAAGACATATATGAATTGAACTCTATGGATCCGACCCGAGGAGAGGATAACACCGCCACCTGCTGATATGCACTACTGATCATCGATCACTTAACATGTGTAAAGACTGTGAGGGGGTGAGACCAACCACTGTCTCACCGCAACAAATAAACCATAGTATACAACTACAAATCAATCACAAATACAACAACATCAAGCAATAGCAACCACAGTGCTCAAACAAGTCACAATGCACAATACAAGTCATCATCAGACTTCAAACCAACATTTGTCATTAATCATCTTCTTATCGTTTTTAGGGTTGAATATTTTATTAGGGCCTCTACTGTGTGCGTCGAGCTCGGTCTCGTCTCATGAGACAACCAGGGCATAAGCCCAATATAATCTGGGCAAGGCCCAATACAATCAGTGAGAGAGAGAGATAGATAGAGAGAAAGAGGGAGATAGAAAGAGTGAGGTAGAACCGGTCATTACAGACCTATATGATAAACCGCATATACCATGCTATCCCGCATGAAATCCCGAGGGGTATCACTTTCCGCTCGGACCAACCGGTCAACAACCCCACAGTAGTATATTTTTATTGTACATTATTCTCAGTTATACTTAACGAGTTATGTGTGCCATACGTTATGACTGTCCAGAGTTATGTGGATTTAACATTTTATTTTTCAAGTCCGAGCCTTTGGCCCACAAATCACCACACGAATCTCAAAATCATAAATCATGTTATTTAGCATAACAAACAAAGCATGCTCAACTAGCATATCATATCAAACCGACACACAATCCATATAATCAGGCATGCCGCGTCAAAGACATTATCATTAAGATATAAATTGCAAGTAAGATCATCAGCACAACAGGCATACAAGCATACAACATTCGATGCCAAACAAGAATCAGCATATCATTATCCATGCTCACTAACCGAGTATTGTAGGCAGTAATACATACAAAGATTTATATGTCCTCACCTGGAATGCAAGAATTATTGGAAAGCCGGCACATATTCAGCTACTCCATAAGTATATCCATTTCCTAACCAAACAGACATATATCACATACAATGCAAATACATATAAAAGAAGATGCACGCCAATGATGTATTATAACGAGTAAGGTCCTCTAGCTTGACACGTTAGAAAATGGTTTAAAGTCTAAGGCCAAAGTCTTGGAGAATTGAAGACCATTTGAAAACCAACTTAATCAAGTTCAGAAAGGTATCAAGTGCATAAGTCATAAATGCCCCAACAACCCCAAGTATGTTTGATGATGCAAACCTTTGTCTTTCACAATTCAATTTACATTACTAGTTATTGGTTAAAGCAACTGACCACTATTGCTAATTGGCTACAAGAAAAATAGTGTCAAAAACCAAGAGTACAATCCACCACATGAGAGCCGGAAACCAAATATAGTGTTAACTATATGGCCCATGTGATAATAGCTTATATTATCACATATATATCTATATATACGAGAACCATGCCCAGGTGTCAGGATTTAGTCAATTGGCTTATTAGTCATGAAACAAATTAAGTGTCGGACGAAATGCCAATTAGAGGAACTGGTGGAAACATAATTAAGTGGACAAACAGACAAAAGTTTTATTATAATATAACCAAGTCCTTCCCACCAAATAAGCATTCTGCTGCACGGTTTATATCAAAGTTTACTTGTAAATACCGAACTATTATTACTATCATAGTTTTCTATTGACACCGGAATTAAATTCCTTACTATAGTACGAAAGAACATACCGAGCACTGCAAGACCCAAGCAGTAAACATCACAAGCTTTGATACCAACCCCTCATCCCGACCACCAGCAACACAGAGCAAACCAATCCTTGCCCAAATTTGACATCAATAAAAAAACACAACAAACCCAATTAAGTTGGGCTCGGTAAGAAAATAAACAACAAAAGGAGAAAGGAAGGAAGAGAAGACAAGAGGGGAAAAGAACTGGACAGAATAATGGAGAAAAAATAAATGGGAAGTGGGATCGGGTCCTTACCCGATTGAACCACCAAATCGAGCGTAGAAAACACACCTTCACCGGAGTAGACCCACACGCCACCAACAATCCTACCCAACAACCATCACAAGACTAGCAAGGCCCGGAACAACAATGGAGAGAATGGAAAAAAAATAAAATAAAATACATGACGGCAGCATTTTGTTGGCTGGAGAGGAAGAGTATGGAGAGAGAGATGGAGAGAAAATTTTGGGAGGAAGAGAGTGAGTGCGGCAGCATGTGAGGAAGAAGGAAAAAAAATGAGAAGAAAAGAGATAAAGTAACGGATTAAGAACATAGGTTGCAAACCCTTAAATTTTATTATTACCTTTTTTTTTTACAGGATCAAACAACGTCGTTTTTGCCTTCACAGCCCAAGTCAAGGCACCCTTGGTCAAATGACTTGCCTACATGTATTTCATACTTTATACCTCCTAATAAATTTCACTTTAAGGCAAGAATCCACTTAGAGCAAACTCCCAAAACGAGATAATATGACAATGGATATAATTTAAATTTCCAGGAAAAAAAATAAAATAACAATAATAATAATAATAATAATAATAATAATAATAATAATAATAATAATAATAATAATAATAATAGTAATAATAATAATAATAATAATAAATCCTTTGACAAAAATTCTGGAAATTCCGTAAGGGTAAAATTTTAAAAATAAATTTCAAAAATTTAGAAAATTCCATAGAAATTAAGCATCAAAAATCTGGGACGTTACAGTTCTACCCCACTTAACAAAATTTCGACCTCAAAATTTACATAATAAGTTAAGCAAACTGACACAAACAAGAATTATCCAGTATCAAAATATCGTTCGCCGAAACTACCAAGTAGAACCATCTTGTCCATCAATCACATTTCCAAGCAAGAACTCCGATATACCAAGTCAATCATTGAGTTAAGCCAAACACGATCAATAGAACATAACATGAAGCACTAACCCAAGAGTCTTATCCAATCATCATCAACATTATCAATACCATAATCTATAAACCATTTCATTTATCATCACTCAACTACATATATCCAAACTTTTAATCCATTAAGCATATCCTCAGATAACATAACCCAAAATTATTACTTAAGTAACAAGATCATTTCTCCCATTGTGAATACCTCAGGACCAAAAATCCATAATCTGTTTCATGTTTCGAACCTCAAAGCATTTCCTGTTTCACACACAATTCAACCAAAATCGCATTTATCCCGAATCATACCTTAGGGACTAGAACCCGATCATTACCGAAGTAACACAGTTACACCTCTATAACTTGGATTCCTCAAGACCCAAACATCCTTTCATAACTCATACTCATGAATCTATCTCTCAAACTATAATTACCACGATCACCACAATACCTTTGATAAAGAACCCAAATATTATAAGTTAATTCCAACACTTACCCTATCATACTCCAGATATTTAACTCACATCGCCCAAGACAAGCTCACAAATCTAGCCTTATGACCCAAACATTATCAATATCTACATTAACTCGTGAACCAAAACCTCAACAAGAGTAGTATAATCAAAACTTCCAATTACATCACTGTTACAAGTCAAACATCAATATGAACACACTATCGGTATCCTCAACCCGCATATAAGCGATAACTTCAACAACAATTCATGATCAAAACCTTTTTATCACAATCACCATTAATATCTCAAAATCTCAACAAAGTTACATGCCTCAAGTATGATTGAAAGACATTTCCCCAAATATGCCATTGGCCTCAAATTAATTCAAGAAATTGTCATCTCAAACTCCGAACAAGATTAAATCCATATTATAATTCACAGGTAAATTCAAATCCTCAAGCTCAGCAAATCAGACCACAAATAACATGATCGCCAAGATTTCAAGAATCATATCCATGAGCATCATATCAGATCATCCCTTGACAGATGTAACATCCAAAAACAAATTGATGGTTCTCACTTGTATTGGCTAGTTCCACACAGACAAGAAAGATAAGCAAAGAGTCTAGAGTCTACACCGACTCTGACAAAACAGTGGATATTCCACAAAGCAAACTTTGCAACAGCCCAAGCTGTAAAGGCAAACATGTCATTTCAACGACAATACCGGGTCACTCGGACCCTCAGCAGGTACGTGTCCTCCACCGGATCCATAGAAAGACTCACTATATGAGTGCATATGACAATGCAATAGACGACTAAAAAAGGAGCAGACTCATGAACATACGAGCACAAAACCAGTCAATACATCCTAAAGGATCTACAGCCTGCTCCGCTACCAACTGAAACGCCCGTATCCCAAATTGTCCAATTTAATTGATTAAAACAGTGGAAAATACCAAATCGCCCTTTCTACCCGGGATACGATACAAACAACATAATAAATGCACAATTATACAATAAATTATACAAGAGAGCGAGTATGCAGCAGAAGATAAAAATAACATAAAAAGATATGTATGAATTGAACTCTATGGATCCGACCCGAGGAGAGGATAACACCGCCACCTGCTGATACACACTCCTGATCATCGATCAGTTAACCTATGTAAAGACTGTGAGGGGGTGAGACCAACCACTGTCTCCCCGCAACAAATAAACCATAGTATACAACTACAAATCAACCACAAATACACCGGCATCAAGCAATAGCAACCACAGTGCTCAAACAAGTCACAATGCACAATACAAGTCATCATCAGACTTCAAACCAACACTTGTCATTAATCATCTTATTATTGTTTTTATGGTTGAATATTTTATTAGGGCCCTCTACTGTGTGCGTCGAGCTCAGTCCCGTCTCTTGAGACAGCCAGGGCATAAGCCCAATATAATCAGGGCAAGGCCCAATACAATCAGTGAGAGAGAGAGATAGACAAAGAGAAAGAGGGAGATAGAAAGGGGGAGAAAGAAAGAGGGAGGTAGAACCGGTCATCATAGACCTATATGCTAAACCGCATATACCATGCTCCCCCAAATGCAATCCCGAGGGGTATCACTTCTCGCTCGAACCAACCGGTCAACAACCCCACAGTAGTATATTTTTATTGTACATTATTCTCAGTTATACTTAACGAGTTATGTGTGCCATACGTTATGACTGTCCAGAGTTATGTAGATTTAACATTTTATTTTTCAAGTCCGAGCCTCTGGCCCACAAATCACCACACAAACCTCAAAATTATAAATCATATTATTTAGCATAACAAACAAAGCATGCTCAACTGGCACATCATATCACACCGGCACACAATCCATATAATCAGGCATACCACATCAAAGGCATTATCATTAAGATATAAATTGCAAGTAAGATCATCAGTACAACAGGCATACAAGCATACAACATTCGATGCCAAACAAGAATCAGCATATCATTATCCATGCTCACTAACCGAGTATTGTAGGCAGTAATGCATACAAAGATTTATAAGTCGTCACCTAGAATGCAAGAATTATTGGAAAGCCAGCACATATTCAGCTACTCTATAAGTATATCCATTTCCAATGCAAACAAACATATATCACATACAATGCAAATACATATAAAAGAAGATGCATGCCAATGATGAATTATAACGAGTAAGGTCCTCTGGCCTGACACATTAGAAAATGGTTTAAAGTCTAAGGCCAAAGTCTTGGAGAATTGAAGACCATTTGAAAACCAACTTAATCAAGTTTAGAAAGGTATCAAGTGTATATGTCATAAATGCCCCAACAACCCCAAGTATGCTTGATGACGCAAACCTTTGTCTTTCACAATTCAATTTACATTACTAGTTATTGGTTAAACGGCAACCGACCACTATTGCTAATTGGCTACTAGAAAAATAGTGTCAAAAACCAAGAGTACAGACCACGACCTGAGAGCCGGAAACCAAATATAGTGTTAACTATATGGCCTATGTGATAATAGCTTATATTATCACACATATATCTATATATACGAGAACCATGCCCAGGTGTCAGGATTTAGTCAATTGGCTTATTAGTCATGAAACAAATTAAGTAGTGTCGGACGAAATGCCAACTGGAGGAACTGGTGGAAACATAATTAAGTGGACAAACAGAGAAAAGTTTTATTGTAATATAACCAAGTCCTTCCCACCAAATAAGCATTCTGTTGCACGGTTTATATCAAAGTTTGCTTGTAAATACTAAACTATTATTATTATCATAGTTTTCTATTGACACCGGAATTAAATTCCTTACTATAGTACAAAAGAACGTACCGAGCGTTGCAAGACCCAAGCAGTAAACATCACAAGCTTTGAGACCAACCCCTCATCCCGACCACCAGCAACACAGAGCAAACCAATCCTTGCCCAAATTTGACATCAATAACAAAACACAACAAACCCAACTAAAATGGGCTCGGCAAGAAAATAAACAACAAAAGGAGAAAGGAAGGAAGAGAAGACAAGAGGGGAAAAGAACTGGACAGAATAATGGAGAAAAGATAAATGGGAAGTAGCATCAGGTCCTTACCCGATTGAACCACCAAATCGAGCGTAGAAAACACACCTTCACTGGAGTAGACCCACACGCCACCAACAATTCTACCCAACGACTATCACAAGACTAGCAAGGCCCGGGACAACAATGGAGAGAATGGAATAAAATAAAATAAAATACATGACGGCAGCATTTTGTTGGCTGGAGAGGAAGAGTATGGAGAGAGAGATGGAGAGAAAATTTTGGGAGGAAGAGAGTGAGTGCGGCAGCTTGTGAGGAAGAAGGAAAGAAAATGAGAAGAAAAGAGATAAAGTAACGGGTTAAAAACATAGGTTACTGATAACCTCCCGCAAGTATACGGGGTTGTTGTAGTACCAAGGTCGTCTCACAGGGATCTTTGTTAAGTACTATCTAACCAAGCAATTTATGATTATCTAGAAAAATAAATAATGTTGAGGGATTGATGATTAAAACGAAAACTAAAGCAATTAATAAGGAGATTAAACTGATTAATATAAAGCATCTAAGACTTCGGGGAATTCCTTGCCAATATTTCCATACAATTAAGCTACACATAAGTAGGCCATGTACTGTCACCATATAGCTAGCCTATGTTGAATCTATGAATTAAATTCTGAAATTAAACTTCTTTAAAAGAAACGGGAAATCTAAACTAGATCGATAACCTACTCTCGTAGTGCCGTAAAATCCCTTCCTAGTTTATGTCCACTATGCATCGGCCAGTGCTGAAATAAACTAAGAGCATTAAGAAATTTCCCTACCTAATCTCCAATAAAAAGCACGCCTCTCTCGAGGTCGGTTTTTATAGCCCGGTTTATGTTGTTCTATAGGTAAACGACGCTGTCACTTAACGTTCGCCTATTATGGATTTATGCTAATTGGTGATCAAGCAACTAACATAGTAAAGATTCATAAACCGAATTAAAGAAGAATAAAATCTGAAAATAATTCTTTATTTAAATAAGCATGGAAATATTAACAAGTTCATCCCCTAATCCTAGATTACAATTTTAGCTAGACATAATTGGAAAGTAAATAACAAGTACTTGGAAATAAACCATAATTAAATTCAAGGAATAACTTACAAGAAATGGAGCCAACCTTGAACCAAAAAGGGACAAATTCCCAAGCCAAAACACTTCCAAAAAGCCAAAGCTAAAAGTGTTTCAATTACAAAGGAAAATAAAAGGTACAAGCCTAGTCTAATTGTGTGTTGCCGAATGTGAAGTGAAGCTTTTGTCCAGGAGCTAATGCCTCCCCTTGTCTTCATTTGTCTTGCTTTTTATAGTGCAGGAGGAGCAAGATTTGGTGGCTGGGAATGGTGGGAAGTGGCGCCAAAATGGGAGTGGACTTCTTCATGATTTGCGCCAAAATTGGGTGAATGGCCACATCTTCAACCGTTGCAAGTGAATGGAAAGTGGCTCCTTTTTGAATGCATGGGGTGCCACATGGTCCCTTGACCAGCATGGTTTCAGTTGTAAGAGGGGAGGACCACGTGATGTAGCTTAGCCAAATGCCAAATATAGGGAAACAAACTAATGCCTCATTCCTTTAAGCTAGGTGACGTGGTGATAGTGCTCAAAGACCACTTCTTTGCTTGGTTTTGGGATGGACACGTGCTCCTCACCATACTCCAAGCCAAAAATAGTATTTTGTCCAAGTCCTTGGATGACATCAGCAGCTGAAGCCAAAGACCAAAGACCAAAGACCAAATGCCATGCATTTCATGCATGTTAACGTGAGTACCATTCTTCTAAGTTTGGGCTTTCCATTTCTTACTTCTTTTCTTCTTCACTTGAGCTTTGGGCCTCAATAAATTGATTCACTTTATTCTGGGCCATGCTAAAGAGGATTTTTGGGCCTAATATGAAGGGCTTCGTCATGGGCTGCCATGTGTCCATGGGCTGCTCATGGCGAGACGGTTCACATGGGCAGCGTATGCTGGGTCTGTACCTTTTGTTCGAAAAATGTAACTTTTATTTCTAAAATATATAAAAATTATTAAAAACCTTAGGAAAAGGAAATATAAGGACAAAAGGGAGAAAATGCCAAAAACGAGATGAAATAATAAGATAAATAATGTTTTGCAAGCTAGAAACCGTTGAAAGAACCCGTAAAATGAGTGCAAAATGCGCACTCATCACCACCCCAAACTTAAGGTTTTGCTTGTCCTCAAGCAATTATCGTGAAAAATGGGATGAAAACGTCTTCCTCGTTGGATTCATTGGATCCTACCCGACCAAAGTGAACATGAAAAATCTCCAAAAAGTCGCGAAGGTACACTCCGGAATCCGACCTGCAAGAATCATGAGAACAAGTACCAAATTGATCCAAAAATACACTTTGTTAGGCAGATAGTCCCGTTGATTTAAATTCACAACTTCCTCCTTGCTTGCTAAATGAATTTGGCATTTCGTAAAAACCCGGTCAAATATGCAGGTTCACTTCCCGATCTCCACTAATGGCCAGGAAGATTTTCAGGGATCAAAAGGTCTTTTATCCAGGTTGTAACGAGGCTCGGGTTATGTTTAGGAAGGAAAGGGATAAAGGAATTCAAAGGTGCAAATGCCCAAAAGGAATATTTTTACCGTAACATAGCCTCGCAGGACATTTTCCGGGCAACATCAAAGATCATTTGTGCGCGGTATGGAGAGTTCTTGTTGCCTTCTTCCTCTTCTCATTCTTCTTTTTGTACACACATCCACTCAATGTGAAGTGTTTTCGTCTCTTCTCTTTTTTTTTCTTTTGCTCTCTCCAACGTCAACACAGGCTGCTTGTGTTCTGCCTGTGTGTAGATGAGTCACCCCTTTTCTTGATATTAGGCGTATGTTAACGAGGTATAAATTTGGGCAAATGCACAAGCGTGGATGTCTTATGGAAGAAATTTGGTGATAGCCATAGGTCCAAAGGGCATAGATGGTGAATGTGGGTATACCAACGAAAAGATGGCTATCAAAAGGGCTCGAAATGGTTTACGAGGGTAAATGTATATACATGGGCAGGTTGTGCGGTTTGAGTGGCTACAAAAGGATGCCTTAATCCTTTCCCTGGAAAACAAACCCTTGCGAAAATTTCGCTTTGATCGAGTTATGAACCTGTTCTAAGACCAAAATTATGCCAAATGTAATTTTAAACAATAGGACGAGCTAAGCCAAGAGGTTAGTAATGAATAAAAATCAATCGGGAAAATATACCACAATGAGTAATTCGGTCAATTATGGGAACTCATCCCCGCGATACATGCAAACGGACACTCGTGACTTAATCGCGACACTCAGAGACATCCATGTACCTGAGTCGGGTTTGGCCCAATTGAGCCCAACGGGTTGACCTGTAACTTGCAAAAATTTATTCAAACAAAAGAAAAAACGAAAAATAAACAGGAAAAAAAAACCTATTATCTTGCTAAGAAAGCTAAAAAGAAATAAAAGGCCACAACTACTATGCTAAAAGTATAGCCACCCCAAACTTAAAACTTGCAGTGTCCTCACTGCACAAAAATAGGCTAGAAAAGTCCGGAAAAGAAAACGAGGGCGGCAATCATATTTAGCAGAAAGTGAGCTTGCAGACCAAATTGTTTAAAACAAAATAAATTAAAACAACAAAAGAACTAAAGGAACCTGAACTTGTGGCTTTTTATTTTTGCAAAAAGAATCGTGGGTTGCCTCCCACGCAGCGCTTCTTTAACGTCTTGTAGCTGGACTCGGAGCTCTTCATGCCGAAGGTGATTCGGGGAACAGTTTCACTACCTCTTGTCCGGTAGGCTCTCCAGGAAGATAAAGCTTGGGTAACAAGACTCGGTTTCCAATTCTGAGGTCTTGTTTTTGGACGCTACTCTCGCGCCAGTGTTTGGTTCCTTTTCTGCCAGCTTCATGTGTGGAGTTTGTTCCCAGTAATGGACATTGGGGCTCAGGAGGTAAAGGTTTCATCTTAACCTTCGGAGCATTTTCTTCTGTCACGTATTCTGGCATCTTATCTAACTTCTCAAATATCATGTCTTCTTCATCAGATGCCAGGGATAAAACCTCAAGTTGGCGTGCATAATCTGCTACCTCAGGATCTGGATCCTGAATGCCTTTACTATGAGCGATGCAATCCAACAGAGGGTCTGCACAGCCTGCCTGTGCAAAACTTTCTTCAACTACTTCCTCAACAATGTCAAGTCGATAGCACGAGTCGTCTGACACTCCTTTACGAATCATTTCATCAACATTGAAGCAAATTTCTTCAGACCCGACTCGTAGCTTCATCTTTCCATCCTTGACATCGATGATGGCACCGGCAGTTGCCAAAAAAGGTCGTCCCAGGATGATTGGTACGTGGTTATCGACCTCCATGTCTAGCACCACGAAATCAACCGGGACGAAGAAGTTCCCAATTTTGATAGGAACATCTTCCAAGATTCCCACTGGATACTTGACAGACCTATCTGCTAGGTGAAGGGACATAGCAGTAGGTTTTAAATCCCTTAGGTTGAGCTGTTTGCTGATTGACAGAGGGATCACACTAACACTTGCGCCCAAATCGCAAAGTGCTCTTTCAATGCGTACCTTCCCTATGTAGCAGGGGATAGTGAACGTCCCAGGATCTGGAAGCTTGTTCTGAATAATTGCACTACATTCTCCTGTCAGTGCCACCGTCCCGTAGTCAATCAATTTATTCTTTTTGGTCAAGATGTCCTTTAAGAATTTTGCGTATGTAGGCATTTGGGATACGGCTTCTATGAACGGAATATTGATGTAGAGTTTTTTCATAATGTCCAGGAAACGTCCGAACTTCTTATCATGCACCAGTGGATTGAGCCGCTGAGGGAAGGGAATTGGTGGGACATAGGCTTTCACCTCGTTTTGCTTTGCCTTCCCTTTATCGGCTGACACAGCCTGTTCATGCTCCGCAGGCTTGTCTTTCTGCATGGTCTGGCCATGCTCTCCCTCTACTACCGGGACTGGAGGTGGTTGTCGCTCCTGATATTGAGTACCACTCCTAAGAGTGATTGCATTGCATTGAGCGTTAGGGTTTACCTCCGGCTTTCCCGGTAATCTGCCAGGATTGCCCTGACTAGGGCCAGCTTGTGCGATCTGACACTTGAGATTGTTAATCTCGTCAGAAAGCCCTTTCACAACTTGTCGCTGCTCCTCCATAAATGACTTGAGTAGCGACTGCAAGTCATCTTTAGGAGCTGGCTGATACGACTGCTGGTATGCCTGTGTAGGTTGTTTCGGAGGATATCCGGGAGGACCTCTTCCGGCTTGGTTTTGGTTTTGGTTGGGCTGTTGAGGCTTCCAAGAGAAGTTAGGGTGGTCCCTCCAACCTGGGTTGTAGGTGTTGGAATAAGGGTCCTTCTGGACTCTCTGGTTGATGTAGCTCACTTGCTCTTGGTATGCTTGCTCATAGCCTCCCTCTGTCGGGCACTCCGAATAACCTCCTTCGCATCTAGCACAGGAATGGGATTGTCCTTTCCCATTCAGCTTCAAGATGGCATCCAACTTGGCATTTAATAGGCTCACTGCGTCAAGTTCTAGAACTCCGGCTGTTTTTGTGAGCTCGCCTTGCCATTCAAATTTGTTGCTGGCGATGTGTTCGAACAATTCGTATACATCCTCAGCATCTTTGGCTAAGGCTACTCCTCCGGCTGCAGCATCAACGTGTGCACGGAGGGATTCATTCAGGCCCGCATAGAACTTCTCCACGATCATCCAATCGGGAAGGCCATGCTGTGGACATCTTCTCAAAGCTTCTTTGAATCTTTCCCATGCATCGTAGAAAGATTCACTGGGCTTTTGTTTGAATTCCATGATGCCGTTCCTCAATGTCATGGCCTTGTTGGGTGGAAAGAATTTCTTCAGAAAGGCCTGAGACAGGGCAGCCCATGTATCAAACGTCCTAGGAGGTTGTGCGGTCAACCACGCCTTCGCCTTATCCTTGAGTGAGAAAGGAAAAAGACGCAGCTTGATAGCATCCTCGGAGACTCCATTTACCTTGATGGTATCACAGATTTCCAGGAAATCATGCAAATGTTGATTTGGGTCTTCCGAGGAAGAACCTCCGAAAGGTTCGTTTTGGACCATTTTGATCAGGGCCGGCTTAAGCTCAAAATTATTAGCTTGCACAGCTGGGCGGACCACACTGGACTGTGCAAGGGTTGCATCGGGGATGGAGAAATCCCGGACTGGTCTACGCCGAGGTCCGTATTGGACTCCCTCGATCTCCTCGATGACGCGTCTTACGTGTCCCTCCATCTCTCCTCCAGTAAAACTTGAAGAAACCTGAAGAAGAAATAGAAGAAAAACTACCCAAACGGGTGAAAAAGAAAATGAAAAATAAAAATCTAGATTAACCTAATCGCTAAGTTAAATAATATTAACGCCGATCCCCGGCAACGGCGCCAAAAACTTGATAGCCTCCCGCAAGTATACGGGGTTGTTGTAGTACCAAGGTCGTCTCACAGGGATCTTTGTTAAGTACTATCTAACCAAGCAATTTATGATTATCTAGAAAAATAAATAATGTTGAGGGATTGATGATTAAAACGAAAACTAAAGCAATTAATAAGGAGATTAAACTGATTAATATAAAGCATCTAAGACTTCGGGGAATTCCTTGCCAATATTTCCATACAATTAAGCTACACATAAGTAGGCCATGTATTGTCACCATATAGCTAGCCTATGTTGAATCTATGAATTAAATTCTGAAATTAAACTTCTTTAAAAGAAACGGGAAATCTAAACTAGATCGATAACCTACTCTCGTAGTGCCGTAAAATCCCTTCCTAGTTTATGTCCACTATGCATCGGCCAGTGCTGAAATAAACTAAGAGCATTAAGAAATTTCCCTACCTAATCTCCAATAAAAAGCACGCCTCTCTCGAGGTCGGTTTTTATAGCCCGGTTTATGTTTTTCTATAGGTAAACGACGATGTCACTTAATGTTCGCCTATTATGGATTTATGCTAATTGGTGATCAAGCAACTAACATAGTAAAGATTCATAAACCGAATTAAAGAAGAATAAAATCTGAAAATAATTCTTTATTTAAATAAGCATGGAAATATTAACAAGTTCATCCCCTAATCTTAGATTACAATTTTAGCTAGACATAATTGGAAAGTAAATAACAAGTACTTGGAAATAAACCATAATTAAATTCAAGGAATAACTTACAAGAAATGGAGCCAACCTTGAACCAAAAAGGGACAAATTCCCAAGCCAAAACACTTCCAAAAAGTCAAAGCTAAAAGTGTTTCAATTACAAAGGAAAATAAAAGGTACAAGCCTAGTCTAATTGTGTGTTGCCGAATGTGAAGTGAAGCTTTTGTCCAGGAGCTAATGCCTCAATAAATTGATTCACTTTATTCTGGGCCATGCTAAAGAGGATTTTTGGGCCTAATATGAAGGGCTTCGCCATGGGCTGCCATGTGTCCATGGGCTGCTCATGGCGAGACGGTTCACATGGACAGCGTATGCTGGGTCTGTACCTTTTGTTCGAAAAATCTAACTTTTATTTCTAAAATATATAAAAATTATTAAAAACCTTAGGAAAAGGAAATATAAGGACAAAAGGGAGAAAATGCCAAAAACGAGATGAAATAATAAGATAAATAATGTTTTGCAAGCTAGAAACCGTTGAAAGAACCCGTAAAATGAGTGCAAAATGCGCACTCATCAGTTACAAACCTTTAAATTTTATTATTACCTTTTTTTTTACAGGATCAAACAACGTTGTTTTTGCCTTCACAGCTCAAGTCAAAGCACCCTTGGTCAAATGACTTGCCTACATGTATTTCATACTTTATACCTCCTAATAAATTTTACTTCAAGGCAAGAATCCACTTAGAGCAAACTCCCAAAACGAAATAATATGACAATGGATATAATTTAAATTTTCAGGAAAAAAATAAAAAATAAAAAATAAACAAATAATAATAATAATAATAATAATAATAATAATAATAATAATAATAATAATAATAATAATAATAATAATAATAATAATAATAATAATAAATCCTTTGACAAAAATCCTGGAAATTCCGTTAGGGTAAAATTTTGAAAAAAAAATTCAAAAATTTAGAAAATTCCATAGAAATTAAGCAACGAAAATCCGGGGCGTTACACATGTACCGGATTTGGATTCCCTCGCCCTCTTAGGGTGAAGGCTTCACATCATTTGTCATGAATGCAAGGCACTTATGATGAAAAATAAAAGGCTCACAAGAATCGACAATTGCACAGAATCTCTTGAACCCACTACTTCCCCAGCGGAATCGCCAACTGTGAATACCCGACCCAAAATCACTTGGGCCTATTCACCTATTTCCTTACACCTTCTTCTTTGGGTCAATCTCATGTCATTGGAGTCGTCACCCTAGTTTTATTAAGGGCAAAACTTGGGAAAAACCTTTAGATGACTCCTTTAGGCTACATGGTCATGGCGAACCAAAGACATGGGATCGGGGGTTCGTCACAGATGGGAAGGTGTTAAGCACCCATCCGTGTTGGATCGAGACTGTGTGCAATTGTAAAATGCAAGTGTGCCTGGTGCAAGTGTGCGTGTGTGGGAGATAAAGAGAAGGGGGGAAGAAGAAGATTTGGCTTGCATCCCGCTATAAAACCGAGACTACCTACGTACCCGATTGACTGGGGTCAAAGCCACGTAGTTCTAAACATGGCACAAATCGACCACTTACATCATCAAAAGCATTAGCATATAATCAATAGAAATCAATCAAAAGGAGGTTTAGTGTTACCTCTTGTAGTCCTCCTCTAGCTCCTTGCAATGGGTTGAGTTCTACACCCACCTTCTTGCCACTTCTAAGCTCTAGGGTTGATCCTCTTTTTGACTTCTCCTTGCTGGACTACTGCTAATGTCTCCCACGAAATTCTTCCAGAGTTTCTGCCTAAGGAATGTATTTCTAAGCTTGGGGAAGTAGAGTTTCTCCAAGCACTCAAGGCTTATAGGTGTGTATATGAGAAAAAAGTGTGATACCCTTGAAATGTGTGTGAGGGGTCCTATTTATAGTGCTCTGGGAAGCCTAGGGGCGTGGACCTGCTTAATGGTGAAGATTATGCCCGAAAATCTGGTCCAAAACCGCGTAGGATCAAAATTGGAAACAAAATCGGAGATTTGGGCGAATCTGGGAAGGCATGACCGCCGCTGCCGGGGGTCATCTACTGCTTGACCGCCAGTGCCGGCGGTCTTGACTGGATGCCCACTAGCACCTGGCGGTCGTCGCAAGAGGACCGCTGGTTGCCCCGCGTGTCACCCGTTCTTTCCATTTTCGAACTCCCAATCCCCCTAATTCAGCCCTGATTCGATCTTACCGCGTAATTAACCCCTAATCAACCCAGAATCAGTCAATTACTTGATTATCACTCCCCCTAAATCATTCCATAACAGATTGATTACACTTTAATGCCTATTTCATACTAAATCATACCAAAAACAACATTTGTACATAAATAATGATTTAACTCTGATTTTCGTGGAAAATCAGAGCTAGAATTAACCTGCAAGAAATGTGTTAATGGGCTGGGTAAACTCTGGAAAATCCATCTACTTGGACCCTTAGACCCATTCCTAACCCAAAAATAAATCATCTCAGTATAATTGGGTGAAAAACAGCTAAAGGAGCCCAAGCAATGAAATGTATCTTGATGTAAATAGACCTTATTATATATTTGACCCTATGATCAAATCGTCCCATTAATCTTAAGGTTTAGAAGTACAAAGGCTTAGTTTACCAAAATACATTAATTTTGCTAAGTTAAATTCTTATCATGCCTTGACTCAAAATTAATTCATATGAAGGATTTCGCTCACCCGACGTAGAAGAAATACCATCATGCATTGAACCATTTGTAACCGTAGAAACTACTTGATCTACGATATGCGTTTGGTTTCTAAAAAAAGTTCCATATGTGAATATAGATTTTATTGTAATGAAATTTGGACCAGGGTAAATTAATGTTTTATTTGATTATTCCCTCCCCTAAATAGAAAATAGAAAAATCACGGGTGCATCCATGGCAAGGTTCTTGCTAGTCTAAATCTTTTTTAATAACTTATAAAATTCAAAACTACCGAAAGCATATCTTCCCACTTTGAAGGAAAAATGGAAAAAACTCAAATTGGAACTTGGCAATGAAATGATGCGTATGTTCAAAAATGAAATGATGCCTTAGTTGTCCTTGTAATTTGCTTTCTCGCTTTCTTTTAGGCTATTGAATCTTCATTCTTCCTCAATATAAGTATTAACTTTTAACAATGGGTTAATTGCATTTTTATCATTTTAATTTTTGGTCAAACAGATTTAACCGCTTGAAGGTAGAGGTACCTTGAATTTTAAGGTTACTGGAACTTTGTTTATATAAGATTTAACCCCTTCCATCCATAGTTCCACAATTCTATTAACTTTCAGTTCTATCAATGGAGAGGAAGGTAGTATAGTAGATGGAGCCCTAAAGCCAGAAACGATGGATTTGGAAAGTTATCATTGAATCTTCCTCTCCCATGGCAATTAAACAAAAAAATACATATTTGAAGGAAAACACATCACCAACAATTCTAGTTTTATTAACAATTAGAAATGAAATAAACAACACAAAAATCATTATCATGTAGAATGATGTTTCAAAATGAACAGATCTGATTATGCCACGTGCTTGCATCAATGAATCTATTTAATTTATTTTTTAAAATTTTATTTCTGTTACTCGTATTGACAGTACTAGATGGAGGGGACTAAATCTTACAAAAATAAAGTTTAAGGTACTTCTATCCTGGATTTTTTTAGGGATTAATGTCACGTTTCATCCATGTGTTGCCCCCCTCGAATTAAATTTCATCCTTCTATTGAGTTTTGATTGGTTTTTATCCCTCAGTTGGTTATATTTTTAAGGTTTTAGTCCTTTTTACCAATTTTACCCCAAAATTCAGCACTTTACTGTTCAAACCAGTTTACTCACCCGAAATTTGACCCAACTAACCGACCCAACCCGGAACTCTATTCAAAAATCTCCAATAAACAAATAACTCTACCTCCCAACATCAAAAATTTTAAAATCATTAAAAAATACAAATTATTTTTTCAAAATTTTTTAAAAATAAAAAAACATAAATCAAATTATTGTTTAATTTTAAAAATTTTAAAATTTAAACCTTTCTTCTCCACATGTTTTTTTATTTTTATTTTTTTTCCTTCTTCTTGTCCTCCTTCTCCTTCCCCCTCAACACCAAAAATTTAAAAATTATAAAAAATACAAATTATTTTTAAAATTTTAAAAAATGAAAAATTAAAATTAAAATTATTTTTAATTTAAAAATTTAAAAATTTAATTTTTAATCTAATTTTTTTCTTTTCTCTTTTTTCCCTCCTTGCTTTTCCACACATCGAGAAAAAATTATATTTTTAAAAAATTTTAAACTAAAAAATAATTTAGTTTATAATTTTTATTTTAAATTTTTTTAACTTTTTTTGTACTTTTTTTTAATGATTTTCAAAATTTTGATATTGGGAGGTAGAGTTATATATTTATTGGAGATTTTTTAATGGGGTTTCGGGTTGGGTCGGTTACTTGGGTCGAATTTTGGGTGGGTAAATTGGTTTGAATTGTAAAGTGCTGAATTTAGGGGTAAAATCGGTAAAAAGGACTAAAACCTTAAAAATTTGACCAACTGAGGGATTAAAACCAATCAAAACTCAACACAAGGATGAATTTCAATTCGAAGGGGGCAACACAGGGATGAAACGTGACATTAATCTATTTTTTTAGTTCAGGTGGGTAAATCTTACAAAATCAAAGTTTCAGATACCTCTATCCCAGTTTTTTTTTTAATTCAGGTGGTTAAATCTTACAAAAAAAAACTTTGAGGTACCTCTATCCTTGTTCTTTAGTTCAGATGGTTAAATATGTTTGACTAAAAGTTCAAGTGGTTAAAAAGTAATTAATCCTTTTAAAAAATTTTCCTTCCATTTTCTCCCATTCGACTAATAGTTAGTGGTGACAAGGATCATTTAATCCTCGACAAACTATTTAAGGGAAAATAGAAGGAAAGATTTCTTTCCTTACCTATAAAAAAATAAGATCTTTAAATTGGGTAGAAAAGTGGCAAACTGTTTTAATTTATATTTTTTGGTCAAGTAATTATTTTTTTACAAAAATACATGTCATAATTATAATTTTGTTTAAGTGTTTATAATAAAAAAGAAGAGAGGAAGCACAAATCTATCACCAAAATAACCTAGATACCAAATAAGAAAAAAAATTAAAATTGAACCGGAACAAACACCTAACAAAACTTTAGATCTAAGAATAGCTCCCCTCTAGAAATTACTTTTAAACATGTATAACTGTGAATACCCGATCCAAAATCACTTGGGCCTATTCACCTATTTCTTTTCACCTTCTTCCTTGGGTCAATCCCATGTCAATGGAGTCGCCACCCAAATTTTATTAAGGGCAAAATTTGGGAAAAACCTTTGTGTGACTCCTTTAGGCTACATGGTCATGGCGAACTAAAGATATGGGATCGGGGGTTCGTCACGGATGGGAAGGTGTTAGGCACCCATCGATGTTGGGTTGAGACCTTGTGCAAATTGTAAAATATAAATTTGCCTTGTGTAGGTGTGCATGTGTGGAAAATAAAGAGAAGGGGAGAAGAAGAAAGATTTGGCTTGCATCCCGATGTAAAACCGAGACTACCTACGTACCCGAGTGACCGGGGTCAAAGCCACGTAGTTCTAAACATGGCATTATGTTGCCACTTACATCATCAAAAGCATCAGCATATAATCAGCAAAGGATCAATCAAAAGAGTTTTAGTGTTACCTCTTGTAGCCCTCCTCTAGCTCCTTGCAATGGGTTGTGTTCTCCACCCACCTTCTTGCCACTCCTTAGCTCTATGGCTGACCCTCTTCTTGATTCCTCCTTGCTGGACTACTGCTGACATTCCCCACAAAATCTCTCCAGAGTTTCTGCCTAATATATTTATAGGCTTGGAGAGGTAGAGTTTCTCCAAGCAACAAGAGCTTATGGGTGTGTATGTGAAGAATGTTGTGTGTCCCGTGAAATGTGTTTGAGGGGTCTTATTTATAGTGTTCTGGGAAGCCTAGGGAGTGAACCTGCTTAATGGTGAAGATTATGCCCGAAAATCTGGTACAAAACCGCGTAGGATCGAATTAGAAACAAAATCGAAAAAAATCGGATATTCTGGGCACCCATGACCGCCACTCCCGACGGTCATCTGATGGATGACCACTAGTGTCGGCGGTCATGTGGGGATGTCCGCCAGACGACCGCCGGTCACCTTGCGTGTCACCCATTCTTTCCTTTTTTGACCCCCATTCCCCCTAATTCATCCCTGATTTGATCCTACCGTGTAATCAACCTAGAATCACTCAATTACTTGATCGCCGGTCACCCTGCGTGTCACCCATTCTTTCCTTTTTTGACCCCCAATCCCCCTAATTCAGCCCTGATTTGATCCTACCGTGTAATCAACCTAGAATCACTCAATTACTTGATCATCACTCCCCTAAATCATTCCATAACTAATTAATTACACATTCACACCCATTTCATACTAAATCATACGAAAAACAACATTTCCACATAAATGATGATTTAGCTCTGATTTTTCACGAAAATCAGAGCTAAAATTAACCTGCAAGAAATGTGTTGATGGGCTGGATAAACTCTGGAGAATTCATTAACTTGGACCCTTAAACCCATTCCTAACCCAAAAATAAATCATCTCAATATAATTGGGTTAAAAACAACTAAAAGAGCCCAAGCAATGAAATGAAATGTATTTTAATGTAAATAAACCTTATTATATATTTTTCCCCAAGATTAAATCATCTCATTAATCCTAAGGTTTAAATGCATAACGGTTTAGATTATCAATGAAGCGCCCCGACCCGTATTTACCATACACAGTAAACATGTGCCGAAACTATTCTTATTGATAGAACAAACAGTACATCGAAGTCAAATACTACACAACAACAAATCCCAAATACAACAGAATCACCAGTACATCATCTGTCACCCGCACTCGGAGACCATTATTCAAGCCACACCCTCAAAGCTCATCAGCAGCAATAAAATATAGTACAAACAAGATCATAGGCATAATAAGAAAGCAGCAACACAATAGCATGAATAATACAGCAGCGGAAGTCTTATATGCACATGTTGCGGAGGTATGGATCCGGAGTCAGGTGGAGAAGAAAGCAGCAGCCGTCGAATGTCGTACCTGAACTACGAACAAACTCAAACTACGAGAAGAAAGCCCGCATGTGAGGGGTGAGTCCGAATTGCCCACCAACCATGGATAAACAGAGATATGCAGGCAACCATAATACTTTTGAAGAAAATACCAGCAAAAGACAACTCAAGAATCAACCAAATCATGACTGAGCCAAGACCAAAAGAATAATTTTTACTATTACCAATTTTATCTTTCGGGCCCCTGTCACTGGACAAGCTAGGGTCGTACCTGGTTATTAACTAATTCTGGAAGCCAGGGCAAAACACAATCCGGGATCAACATCCCAATAACAAACCAATCCGGGATCAACATCCCAATATCCAAATCAACCGGGATCAACATCCTCAATAACCAAACCAAACCGGCCATGACATCTCAGAACTAGCCTCTAACCATCTAGTCGTACCACTACTTTCCACGTGACAATTAAATCATCATCTCAAATTAAATTCCAATTCCAATACACTTTCCTCAATTATCCAACTTTCTATTATCTCAAGTTATTCCACAGACCAAACCATCAACAATCTCATAACACCAATTATTCACAATTAACAGTTCAACATTATTCACAATATCCACAAGACCAACAACACAGTCCAACAACAGCAACAACAATAACCATAGCAGCCAAATATCCAACACAATTCCACATCATCAAATTTCCAACAACAATATATATCAGCACACAACTTGTTCAATCAACAACAAAGCACACACAGTATTACAAGCACATATCAAGGGCTATCCATCCTCACCTTAGCCGATTATCACTTTTGGAATTGCCCAACAGATTCCAAGTCCGGTTCCTCAGGTAACTGCTCGTTATCAACTCCTATATCAAACAAATAATATGCACACATAAGATGTTATGCAGATGCCAGACTAATGCGGTATGTCGTAAAATAAATACTGACTCGTCTCGGTTACTGCCTCGGGTTATTTCCATTATCATCATAATTCACCCTTTACTTTCAAGTGTCAAAATACCGTACTATACTTATACCCGGTTACTATTTCGGTATTTAATACCTTGATAATACCCATTCTAAAATTACTTCCACAAATAATTATTATATACCATTTATATATTTTCCCCAAAATATTATTTCCAGAAAAATAAATCTTGTTATATTATTTTATTTTATTTATTTTTTCCATTAAATTCCCAGAATTATATTTATTTCCAGAATATCTTTTCTCTGTTTTTTTTTATTAAATCCAGACTGGGCCAACAGTACTAACCCAACCCACTAATAGACCAGACCCAAGCTCCAAGCAGGAGCCTAGGTTTAGGCCCAAACGCAGGCCCAGGTGCACATCAGCCCAGCTCCAACCCAAACTCCAAACCATAACACATCCAGCCCAAAATCGAAACCCAACCGAAACCCCGGGTCAACTCGACCCGTGTTGACAACGTTCGGGTCGTTCTCAACCCGTAATGGCTCACATTGCTGTGGGCTGCAGCGGCGGCGGTGCGAGACGACGGCGGAAGAGGCGACGCAACTGAGGCACGACCGGAACGGGAAGGAGGCGGCGCGACTGTCGTCGTGACGAGAGAGGTGGTGCGAGGGAGGAGATCGGACGAGGGAGGCCTGCAGCGGGGCGAGCTCACTTTGTCGAGCTCGTCTCGACTTGGACGGCGGAGACGGGCAGCGGGAAGAGCGGCCGACGAGGGAGAAAGAAGGAGGAAGGAAGGGAGGAGGTGCAGGTGGCGGCGAGGTTGCAGGTGGTGGAGATGGTGGTCACGGATGGATGGTGGTGGCGGTTCTCGGGTGGCAGCAGTGGAGGAGAAAGGAAGAAAAAGAAAAAGCAGGGGAGAGGGTGATGTGGCAGTTCAGGTTGGGTGTTTGGTCTGTTTTTTTTTTTTCCTGGTTTGGTTCAGTAGGTTGTATAGGTCTTCTGGGCAGTGAATTTGCAGAGTTGCAGAGGAAGGAAGGTGATAATGGTGTGGTATACTGGGAACGTGGGAGATCACAGGTAAAAGACATGCAGTGCATGGTACTGGTAAGGCACGAGGGTCACAGGAAAAAGCAGAGCACGGACGATACAGGATAAAGGCGGCGCAGCCCACAGTTATGCACTACTGTGCAACATGTGAGGCGTGTCCCGTCCGGACCAGAAAATAACCAATATACCCCCTTGACTTTATTTCTGGTCCGTTATCTCGAGGATAAACCTGACTTTTCTGAAGATTCCTGGACCCGAAAAATTCCAACTTGGTCCGTAAAATCCGCAGAAAAAAACTTTTACGGTACTGGTAAAAATGCGAAAATTACCCGGGCTGTTACAATCAAAATACATTAATTCTACTAAGTTAAATTCTTATCATACTTTAACTCAAAATCAAATCATCTCATTGACCTTGAGCTTAAGCATGCTTGGAATCTAATCTTAGTAAAAATGTTCATGGGTCAAATTTGGATGTTCACAATAACATATATAATTTTTTTTGTCGAAAATAAAATGCATACAAGTGATACAATATGTATACTAACTAAGATTAGCATTAGGACTATATTTATAATTCGATCTCATATACATGTTTGTAAAAATCCATGAATACCAAATACAAGATACATTGCTTTTTTTAGGTGAAAAGACGTGTGACTACATTACATTATAGAAGTAAATCACGAGTTACAATAGTTCCTGTTGCATCAGCCAATAAGGCATCAATGTAAAAATCAGGGGTATCAAACAGTCTCAACTCATTTTGTACATCAAGGGATTTTCTAATTAATATATCCGCTAAAAATACGGTTTCAAATGAGTCAAGCCAAGTCGAGGTTTTGATGGTTCAGGCTCGGCTCGTGAAAATTTAACCAAGCTTAAGCTAGGCACGTGTTCGTCATGAGCTCAGATACTAAGCTCAAGCTTGGCTCATCAAGAATTTAGTAGGCTCAGGTTTGGCTCAAGCTCGACTCATTTAGTGAGCTTTGTTGAGCTATAAACGAGCCAATAATTACAAGTCAAGGCCGTAAAAAATATATTTTTTATTTAATAATTTAACTAATCAATCATATTAATTAATATATCATATCAAATGAGTCAAGCCGAGTCGAGCTTTTGATGGTTCAGGCTCGGCTCGTGAAAATTTAACCAAGCTGAAGCTAGGCACGTGTTCGTCTTGAGCCCAGATACTAAGCTCAAGCTTGGCTCATCAAGATTTTAGTAGGCTCAGGTTTGGCTCAAGCTCGACTCATTTAGTGAGCCTTGTTGAGCTATAAACGAGCCAATAATTACAAGTCAAGGTCGTGAAAAATATATTTTTTATTTAATAATTTAACTAATCAATCATATTAATTATTATATCATATAAAATTAGAAGTATTTTATTAAAGAAAGAATGATAAAGTTATTTTTTAAAAGATTATATATTTATTATATTCAATAAAAATTAAAAATAAATCATTATTCCAACTTCAAAATTTTAAAATAAAAATTAAAATAAATTAAACAAAGTAATAATCTTAGTTTGTTGGTTATGACCTAATTAAGTTACTTTATCATCCAAACTTCAATCTAATTGAATGTAATTTATAAGCTTAATTTGTTTCAAAAAACACAACTTATGAATCTCTCACAAGTTACTTAATGAGCCTAAACAAGTCGAGCTCATGAGTCTTTAAACAGGAACCTAAACGAGTCAAGCTCATGAGCTAAGGAGTCGAGTTTTAGCAAGCTTGGGCTCGACTCATTTAGTTTCGAGTTTTTTTACAGACAAGCTCAGGATCGGCTCGTTTCTTTAACGAGCTATTATCGAACTAAGCCTCGAGCCGTCTCGACTCATTTGCAGTCCTAGCTACAAAGTTGGTCTCACAGTAGTTGTGGCGGAAGCTGACTGTCCACTCTCGGGCTAACAAGGAGCATACGCACTCAAACAAAAGTAGATATTCTAGCTTGCTAGTTGTCTCATGGTTCAAAAGTCAAGCTGCCTCTTGGTTGTTTGTTTCCACGATTTAGTTATACTCATAGTCCATGTGATACACAAAATATCATAAATAGCCCTCAACTTTGACTGAAAACTAGTATAGCAGCATAATCCTTGGATGAACCCTTTGCGTCATCTTCCCTCTAGATCACGGATAAGACCACCAGCACCTGCTCGAATGGTGTGAGAGCTCATGGCACCAATAGTTTTGGCTTTGTACCATCTTTATGGTGGTGGAATCCAGCCTATGTCCACTGTCACTATAAGACCTTGGATGCCTGTGGCAATCTGCTGTAAATTCTCCCATAGTTGGGAGTAGGAAAAATAAAAAATACGAATAAGAATGTCTGCAATTGTTGGTATTGGAATGTCCAAGTAGAAAATGTATTCATTTCAAATCTTCCAGAGTTTCCAGATTGCACGACAAGCTCCATGGGCAACGTGAGTTTACGTCGTATTCAGCTCCAATAAAATTCCAGACCACTCTACAACACCATTACCTACAAAGAAATAGTGTGATGCGTTAGTAGGGAGTAAATGAGCCTTAGAGCTCCACTAGTTTTTTTGTTAAATATTTAGGCCCACTTGTTTGATTTAATTTTTATTAAGTGTTGAGGCCCATCTGTTTAATTTAGATTTTTACCTATAATTCAGCTGGGTCATTTTAATCATTTTTCAGCCCAAGTTTGCATCGATCAAGATGAAACTCGAACTTCAAAAGTAATAAATGAATCAAAAAACCCCTAATCCTCTCAGTTTCTCACTCGCCTCTTTACCAGGGCTAAACTTAATCCATTCATTTAAAAAATTCACAGTAGCAATCAAAATTTCTCAACGCTTCCCACATGCAACCACCAGCCCCAGTCGGCAACTATTCCTCTCCTCCGGCGGCAGCAAAGGTCCTCCTTCTCCACCTCTTGCATCTCCATGACTACTGCGCCACCGAACCAGATCCCAGAAAGGCAATCACTAATTGGAGCGATGAAGGAGATTGCATGCTGCAATCTTTGAAAAAAAAAAAAAGGAAGAACATTCATCCTTTCCTGGAAGCCAATCAAATCTATTGGAGGTGGGTTTTGGTAGTGTTTACACCAAGACCAAAATCGTAAAGGCCCATTCGTTTTGTCCAAGACCAATGTCCACTACAGGTCCAAGATCAGTGTCATCCGCAGGTCCAAGACCGATGTCATCCGCAGGTCCAAGACTGATGTCATCCGCAGGTCCAAGACCGATGTCATCCGCAGGTCCAAGACCGGTGTCAACTGCAGATCCAGGACCGTTGTCATTCATCAGGCTAGGATCGATATCATTCATCGGGCTAGGGTCGGTGCCTTGGGTCACTCGTCTTTCATTGGACTAAAGCCCGATATCTAATACAGGTCGGGGGCGCTGGATTGGAATCGATATCTTTTTAAGTTCGATGTTTTATGCTGGTCAAGGATCGGTCCTTGAACTCGAATTCGAATTGTGAGTTTGGGATCAATGATTTCCACAGATCGCGTTTGAGCCTGCGCAATCTTCCATGATTTCTCTTGGGTTTTGAAAGTTAAAAGGGAAGTGTCGGGATTAGAGGGTATCCCGCTGCAAGTGGTGTTTTAGAATTTGAAATAAGGGTTATTAGGCATTTTGCGATTTTATTAATTGTTTTTAGATAACCTATATAAGGTTATGGATAACACTTGTACCGGGATGGCAAATTCCTCAATGAAAGAACAATTTTTACCTTTTTATTAGTTTATCATTATCATGCTTTCTTAGTTTAGTGTAACTTAGAAAACCCAAAACACAAAACCCGATTTAGGGCGTTTGACGTTCGTCCGTTCGGCCTTTCATTCCAAGGTCGGATTCGGTTGTCGGTCTGGCCTTTTCATCGGTCGGATCGGCAGGTCAGCATCAAAACCCGGTCCAGGACACGCGACACCGTCCGTTCGGCCTTTCAACGGTCGAATCTGGTCATCGGTTTGGCTCTTCAAACAGTCGAATCGGTGAGTTGAGGGTCGCTCGCTGTTCGTGCGCGAACAGTTTTTGGCACGCCCAGTGGGACACACGTTCCACCACCGAAGAAGTCTTGTCGCTGAGCATTAACCATGCCCGAGACGAGAAGTCAGGAGCTCCGAAAGGCTGTGGAGGAGATCGTTCTGGCCAGGAGAGCAATCAAGGAGGAACAGAAGCAGCCAGGCTTCACTGGTGCTCTAGCGAGCGCCAAGCGACGCGAGGTAGGCGATCGACAGGCTCAACTTGAGCAGCTGCATGGAAAAGCCAAGATAGAGACCTTGATCAAAGAGGTCAAAGATTCACTACGCGGCCAAAGCAAGGCCGAAGTAGTGGCGGAGTTGCCAGCCGGCCAGGGTAAGGCTGTAGCAGATCAGCCGGCCAGCCTGTGTAAGGCTGACGGGAAGAGGAAGGTCGGTGAGGATAATCCATTCGTCGAGGGAGATCCTGTTGAGGTAGAATCTGAAGAAGAAGGGGCAGATGACTCGCACTACAGTTCGCCTTCTCCTACCAAGATCCTTCATTTTGGGAGGCCCTCGGCACAGCGGGCTGGTACTGCATATGTCCATATGGCAGAATCCTCTGCCGCACAGTAGGCATCCAGGTACGAAAGGCCTATCCTCACAGAGGGCCAGTTAGCTGCAATTACAACCTCGGTAGAGGAGCAGAACCTCCGACATGGCCAAGAGATGGAGGTACGACTGGCAAACATGATGAAGGCCACCATTAGCACATCCATTAGCACAGCCATGCAGCAGGTTCATCAGAGGGTGGATCGTCTGGAGTCCTCTGTCATTCAACCACGGTCTACTAATCCGCCTGTTCCCCAACATAATAACTATGTTGTTTTGCCTAACCAGCTTCTTGCAGGGAATCATCCAGGTGGTGTTCTAAGGGCAGAGGGGCGGTTAGCCCAGGAAGGGGCACAAATTGACGCCGGGCAGGCCACAGGGGGAGTCCGCGATGGAACCCAACTAAATGCCCCAAGGGTTGGTCACCAAAGCCAGCCGCATGTCCCGGTAGAGAACAATCTTTGGGGTTATCAGCCTCAGGGTGTTGGAGGACATCAGCCTCAAGGTGGGGGAGGTACAGACGACCTGAACATTGGCCCCCAACAACCGCCGCTCGTCCAGGCTGTTGGCAATAACGGCCCACTTCTTAATGGCGCCAATCAGGGACCCTTCAACCCCTATATGGTTCCCTGGTATGACAATTATAACCAGGGGGGCAATGGCGCCTTCAATCAAAATCAGAGAGGGTTTCACTACAACCTTGCCCCCGAAGTAAACCAGGGGGGCAACGGGCCTTTCAATCAGATCAGAGGCCTCAACCCAGAAGATTACTTCTATGGAAGGGAGATCCCCTTGGAGCAGCCCTTACCGGTACAGCAGCCCCCGCGCATGCACCAGCCTTTACCATTCCAACAACTGGTGCATCAGCCAGGGGTCGATCGTCAGCAGCTGGTTGAGGTTCTGCAGCAGCTTGGTATAGAGGTGAGGCCAGGCGCACGCTACACCTATGGGAAGCCTTACCCAGAATGGGTCGATCGAGTTCATGTTTTTCCCCAAGGTTTCCGGAAACCTGACTTCAGCCAGTTCTCAGGGGAGGGCCAGGTTACAACGATGGAGCATATAGCCAAATTTTCTTCGCAGTGCGGCGATATTAATACTAACCCGTTTATGAAGCTGCGTTTGTTTGGTGAGACTCTGACAGGTGTCGCCTTCCATTGGTACTCCACTCTACCGGCAGGGTCGGTGCAGACTTGGGAGCAGATGGAGAACTTGTTCCACGAGCAATTCTTCAGGAGTTTGGAGGAGGTGACCTTGGCAGACTTAGCTCGTGTGGCCCAGCAGTATGGCGAGCCAGTCTTGGAATACGTAGGTCGGTTCCGTGGCCTCCGACTGAAATGTAAGACTCAAATCCCTGAGAGAGATGCGGTGCAGATCTTGATGAACGGCCTCCAATGGGAATTGAGGAAAAAGGTTATTGGGGCAAGGTTTACTGACGTGGGTCAGTTTGCAGAGGAAGTAAGCAGAATTGAAAAGCTGGCCAATTCAAAGGTCAAAGTTAAACACGCCAAGGCTTCTTACTTCAGAGATTCTAAGGATTTGGTGTATGCAGAGATCGATTACCAGGAGGAAGAAAGTGGGGCCTCTGCTGAGGAAGAAGTTTGCTTGGCAGAAATCAAGACTGGCCGACCGTTTGAGTGTCCTGCCTTGAAGAAGGTAAAGGCGAAGGAAGAGGTCCCCACCAATCGACAACAACAAAGGCCTAATGGGGGAAATGGAAATCCGATCAACGGCCGTTCACTTTCGACATAACGAAAGCCGGTGAGATTTTTGATCAATTGCTTGCTAATGGCCAGATTACCTTGCAGGAGAACCACAAGATACCGACTGAAGCCGAGATAGCAGGCAAACTGTATTGCAAATGGCATGACAAGTGGAGCCATGATACCAATCACTGCACCACCTTCCGCCGATAGATCCAACGGGCCATAGATTCGGGGCGTTTGATTTTTCCCATGCAGATGGATACTGATCCTTTTCCACAACGGTCTGCTTCGGTAAACATGGTAACCTGGTTTGACCCCTCGGGGCTGGCTATGCTAAGAAGGCGCCCCGTGATTCCCCCAGGCCTCAGTTGGAGGTCGTTGGAGCAGAGAAGGTGAAAGCTATTGAGATTAGCTATGAAGTGACCCGCTGTTCTGAGTGCAGGAGGGTCAAACCAGGAGTACAGTTGCGTTCCGAGGTAGTGGATAATAGGCCCCCATCCAGAATGAAAAGGCCTATCGTTCCCAGAGATGATAAGTGGCATATAAATCAGCCAAGAGAACCATTCCGGCATGCACAGCCTGGTTCTCCCCGGGAGCATTTGAGGGATTTGGAGACACGGTTTGAAAGGTTTGGACTCACCAAAACTCAAAAGAGGCGGATGCAGAGATTGCGGCACGAGCTGGGTGTCAGCCATCCCATACCCCTGAAGAGAACAGGGGCGGAGAGATCACCTACGGAGTCAGGCTCAAAGAAAAATCAGGGGTTTGGAAAGTCTGTGGCGTAGAGACCTGGCGGTCGGCTTCAGCAACCGGTGAGAGAGAGATTGGGTGATCGGTCCCGAAGACCGGTCGTAGAGAGGTTGGGGCGATATGAAAGCCCGGTGGCCCATTCTTTAAATTCCAAAGCGCAGTCAAAGGCCCGAGGACCAGCGAGAAAGGAGACCAGGCCACAGACCAAGGCTTGGGTTCCCAAGCGGAGACCTCTGGAAGAAGACGACTCTTTGCTTGAAGGGTCAGAAGGCGATGTTGAAATGCCACAGGCGATACAGTTCGGTTCCCTTCCTGAGAAGGCTCCAATCCATATGACCTTCGTGTTACCTTTCTCTTTCAGTGCAAGGCCTGACCAGCCTTCATCCCTGGAAGGTGATGTAGAGGAAGACCAAGAACCTGTTGCAATGATGTCTTTTCAGAATACGAAGGTCTCTCTTCCCAGGGGCGAGCAGTTCCCGTGTCCTGCCCAGAATGGAATATATCACTTAAAACCATTGTATATTTCTGTTTCAATGTTTGGCAGGCAGGTTTCAAAGGTGATGGTCGATGGAGGGGCAGCTCTTAACATATTGCCGTTTTCTGTCCTTAAGAAGATTGGCTGTGAGCAGAAGGACTTGCTTCCTTCGGACTTGACTATGGTTTCGTTTGTTGGGCAGCCGACAAAGGCTGCAGGCGTCTTGGCAGTAGACCTTGAGGTTGGCACTAAAGCCTCGAAAACGGCTTTCTTTGTTGTCCGAGAGAAGACGTCGTATAACGGCCTGTTAGGCCGAGACTGGATTCACGCGAATATGGCAGTCCCATCGACCCTTCACCAGATGCTCATTATGTGGAATGAGAAAGGTGAGACAGAGGTTGTCAAGGGAGACCAATTTCACCCATCGGTAAGCCAAAATTTTGCCGATGCCTGGTATTTTCAGGAGGGTCTTGGTCCAATCCATTTTGAAGGGGAGACGTCAGAAGGCAAACCGGCCAGATATTTAATGACAAGGCCGAAGTCTCTTGTGGAGCCTCTTCCCACGTCATCAGCTAGGCCAACGCAACCTGCTCGTGTTGGTCCAATCATTGAAGAGATTGATGGATTGTGAATCTGATGTTTGCATGCAGGCCATTCGGCGAGCTGCAACACTTCTTGCAATGGAAATTGTGAACGCCGAATGCTTACGTGAAGAGGATGAGGAAGAGGGAGTCGGGACCAATGTGGAGGAAGATCTCCTTTCAGCCCCAAGGAAGATGGAGGATGATCCTGCTGAAGTACAAGACCCTCTGGAGGAGGTAAACCTGGGCACCAGTGAGGATCAGCGCCCGACCTATGTCAGCGGAATTCTAGAGCCACAGATCAAAATCCCGCTGATTGAGTTGTTAAGGGAGTACAAAGATTGTTTTGCTTGGGATTACCATGAGATGCCTGGGCTGGACAGGAACCTGGTGGAGCATCGGCTGCCTACCAAGCTGGGTTTTAAACCATACAAGCAGAGGCCGAGAAGGATGTCACCAGGTGTTGAAGAGGCAGTAAAAATGGAGATTGATCGGTTGCTAAAGGC
>JAKUCV010006423.1:15026-40622 GCA_028386065.3 Turnera subulata
GTTATTTTGAGTAAATTACTGCCAATTTAATTCTGGTATTTTTGCTAAAATATAAATATATTTACTTAGTTAAATAATTAAGTTTTGTTTAGGAAAACTATTATTAATTGGAAAATATATATGTACCTTGAAATAAATTCTGGAAAATTAATATGCATATTATTTTCGTCTGGAAATTATGTTTATGGAAATTATATATATGTGTACTTTTTTAATTAAAGTTAATTATATTTTGTGTTGGAAAATTAAATTGTATATATATTTAGTAAAGATAAATGCTATAAATATTTTCTAGAAATTATAAATAGCTTATTATTTTTCTGGAAAAAATATGGAGATTAATATTTTGGAAATTATAGTTACTTTATGAAAAATATTTCGAAAGAGTTTTAATTAAAGTATGGTACCGAAATTATATTCGGAAATACGTACAGTTAATTATTTCCGGTAAAAGATAATAATAACGGATAAGTAACCGGGATGGGTATATTTCGTAATTTGGGCATCATAGTACCGATTATGTGCATTTATGTGTGTGTACGTATTTTGTTGTATAGGTTTTTGGATATCGGGCAGTTTCCCGAGGAGCCGGCGTCAGACCGGTCATAGTTTCCGAAGTTGAGTAATCGGCCAAGGTGAGGATGGATTTCCTTCAATATGTGCCTTATTACTCGGTTTTTATGTTTTGATGATTATTGCATGGTTGGATGTTGTATTTGCTGTGTTTTGGTTCGGGATGTCTATCCCGATGTCCTGTTTGGTTTTTGGGATGTTTATCCCATGTCGGTTATTTTGGACATTTGTCCTTGAGTCGTTTTGACACTAAATAAATGGATTAATAATGAATGGTGACAAGGATGTCGATCCTTGGTATTTTTGGATAGGGATGTCTATCCCGGTATCCTGGTTAGGGATGTCGATCCCTGTTATTTGTTTTTAATGACGGTATTATGATTGTCGCGTGATAGGTAGTGGTACGACTCGATGGTTAGAAAACTGTTTCGTGGTGGCCTTGACCTGGGTTACTTGATAAGCATGTCTATGCTTGGGATGTCTATCCCGGTTTGTTATTTTTGGGATGTCTATCCCGGGGTTCTTTTTGATCTGGCACCAGGAACAGGTTGATAACCTGGTACGACCCTAGCTTATCCGTGACGGGGCCCGGAAAGATAAAATTGGATAATTGATTTTATTTGAGTCTTTTGGTTGGGCTGTTTAGCTCGTGTTTTTGACTTGAGTAGTTATAGTGTGCATACTGATCGTCTTTCCATTGTCGTGAGCACTTCGGACTCACCCCTCACCTGCGGGCTTTCATCCCGTAGGATGAGTTACTTTTGGTACAGGTTGATGCATTCTAGACAGGCTGCGACGTTTCCCTTGGACAGGCTCGGATCCATAGTTTGCATTGTCGCATACAGTGTTAGTGAGTTTAAGTCTTCCGCTGTGCACTGTTGTTATATTTATTGGGCCAATGGGCCGGTATTGTTATTTACGATGTTTACTATTTTGGGCCGTTGGGCCGAGATATTCTTTTATACACTGTATGCTGGGCCTTGTTTGGTCGGGTCGTCACAGTTCCGGCTCGTGTTTACTGTGTACGGTAAATACGGGTCGGGGCGTTTCAGTGTCGGCCCAGACCAAGGCAGCAGGCATGTAGCACAGGCCCGCGCCCAAGACCCGGTCCAACACTGTTCAGCCCATTCATCAGAAACCCAAGACGCGACCCGACCAATCGAAACGGGTCGGACGCGGGTCACAAATCCGGATGCTCACCTCGGGTTGACAGCAACGCGACGGGGGCGGCGGCGCGGGGGAGGGAAGCTACCACACCAACAGCTGCAGCGGACGAAGGACGGCGCGAGGGTGGCGGCAACTGGCCACGGCGGCAGCTGCTGATGTTGCAGGTGGCGGGAGAAGCAGATCCGCCGGGTCTGCCGACGGGCCGTTGGCGCGTGACGGCGTCTCCGGCGACGGGACGACTCGCGGGCGACGGGGGTGAGGTCGCGTCGGCCTTGCGAGCACGGTGGTGGTGTCGGTGCGGCGAGATGACGGCCCGAACTCTTACACGTGAACAGTGCAGGGGGCTCGGTTGAAGGTGACGACACTATTACTCTTTTTTTTCTTTTTTTTTCCTTTCTTTTTCCTATTTTTCCTCATTTTTCTTTCTATTTTTCTGATTTTCCGAAATTCTTTTTTTTCTTTTTCTTTCTTCTTTCTTTTTTTTTTCATTACTTCTCTGTTTTTTTTCTGTTTTTCCTTTTTTTTCTATTTTTCTTATTTTTTTCTTTTTCTTTTCTCTTTTTTTTTTTCCTCTTTTCCTCTCCTTTTCTCTCTTTTTCTTTTTCTCTCTTTTTTTCCTCCTCTCTTCCTCTCCTTCTCCACCGGTCTGCTTCTTCTTATAAACTGAGAAAAATACTATTATACATGTGATGATCAAATAATACAATTCGTCCGTATTACGGGCGAATCCGATCCGGACCAGAAAATAACCGATACCTCCTTAATTATTTTCCGGTGTGATTTTCCGAGAAATTCCGAAACCCGAAAAATACCAACTTAGTTTCGAAAAATTCACGGGAAAATCACGAACGCGGGAAAACCCTCGGTTTCGAAAAACGACTCCCAATTTACCTTGAATTAATTACCCAAGATTAATTCAACAGTAAATCACGGTAAATAGACTTTTACAGTCCGATAAAAATCCAAAATTTTTACCCGGGCTGTTACATAGATACCAAATTGATACTCTATCAAAGTTAGAGTGTGCTGAATGTAATTTAGCCTTTTTTTAAAGAAGCAAGATATATTTTTTCGGGGAAAATTTAAAATATATTAATTAGAAAGATGCGTGCAACTTTTCTTTTCTTTTTTTTTTCTAAGAATGAGAAAGATGTGTGCTATTAATTGACCTAATGCAACTACAATGTTCGAACTGATCGCCTCATTTTCAAGTGATCATCATTAATCTTTCTTTTTGGTGAAATTTATTCTTTTTTCTTTAAACAGGGTTTTGATAGAGTCGACAGATCGAGGGAGTTAGAAATAATTGGGAGTCTAAGTTCAACAAAAAGAAATAGCCTTAGCACAGAATAATCTTTTTCCTTTTGGAAAAACATGGGGATAAAAGCTTGTAGAGGGTATCAAACATTTCCAATAACTTGACTGCGCTAAAAAAAATTCACAAGCAGACATGACCCCCTCAAGTGATTGTACTCCACCTGAAAAGCTTACATGTGTTTATAATACAAGCCATGGTCTGGATGTGTACCAATAGTTTGCTGTTAAACCAACTTGATTAGCAAACTCAAAGACCAACCACTCATTAATACCTACATGGGTCCTGGTTACGATGTTTGACTCGCATGCCTAGCCACATGGCTTCCCATCAAATACTTTTCAAGAGACAAGCATGATTAGGGGCCCCTGGTGATTTCATATATATTTCAATGATTTTGTTCATGTCGGTTTGTTGAAGGAACTGAAGTAAAAATGATTCATGTGGGCTGCGTTGATTATATATGATGATGCATGGGACTTTGCTGGTCTTGGCTTGTGGCTTCACAAGTCTGTACATGATTCACCACTAAAATAATAAATGGTTCACAACATTTTTCTTCGTTATTCTTCTGTTGATGAGGAGAGTCCGCCATCAGTCTCGTAAAGTTAGCGACTAATTACGTGGACTAAATCAATTTACTCAGGATGTTAGAAGAAGAAAAATGGTTTCCTCAAATGGCACCAATTGATCGGTACAAGATCAGGACTCATTTATAATAAGTTTGAAGTTTTTGAACCTAAAAAAGCTATAGATAAATGGAAAATGAAACTCCATGCAAACCAATTTTGCTAGTAGTAAAATCTAATACTGGGCCAACCAAGGTGATGATACCTATGGAATGCTTTGGAGCTCCAATGATAACCGATCTTATATTAGTATTGTTTTTTTTTTGAACGGGAATAAGCATTCATCATTAATCAACATAATGATCAAAGTTACAGGCAAACTGCCGGTTTAAGTACCTTCAGTGATTACAACTTAGCACAGGCAGTAAACATGCCTGCTAAAACAGAGCTGCCATTCGACATATCCAGATTACACTGCATCACGTACCATAAATAAAAATATAAAGTAAAACAGAGCAAACTTAATCTACAATGAAGAGACAGCAACACAAACACAACCAGTTCAGAGACAGGGGAGGTGGTGAACTTAGGGATAGAATATGTTGCCAAATTGGTGGTGATTGACCAAGATAAACCTTTGCAATTGTATAACCTCTAGGCCGTTTTAGATTTTTATGCTAAAATAAAATTACACATTTAGATTAGCTAGACTGTATTATATATATGTTACTGTATTAGGGACAACATTGCTTTGGCATTCTCGCCTAATATTGGTGGGGTCTTGGTCATTGGGTCTTGGCACACGACTGGATTTAGAAATTAAATAATATGAATATTAGATACTAGAACAATGGAACTTAAAGTATAAAATCAGCAATCTCCTATTGTGCAATTTTTTTTTTCATGTAAAAAGATATAAGCCTCCTTGAACTCTTGGGAAAGAACAACTTTTTTGGTATTAAAAAAACAATCAAAGTAAATTATCGGTAAATTATTGGAGTTCAATGAGCAAGAGAGAGCCTCTAATAGAAATAATGACTGAAGCTCAACCAACTAAGCCTTTTAGAAAGTATTGCTTAATAAAGAGTAAGTTTTTAACTTTTTTTTAGGGAGAAGAATGAGGTAAATAAATTTGACTATTGTAGTGTAGAATTAAATCTAAAAGTTATGCTTCATGTATGTATGTGTAGCATTATTCTACCTACAAAATATAATTCCTTCGGATTCCAATTTGTTAGTATTCCCCACCCCCCAAGGAGAGACAATGGCTTTGCAACGCATGACTCATTAAATTGTATAGACACCATTATTGTACGGTGTGTATGGCCCAACTGTGAGGATCAGAGGAAGGCATAAAGACGAAGATTTGTGTGTCGTAAAACTCTTGAGGCCCAGGATTTAATCAGATTGGGGCCTGAAGCCCAGAAATTGGACCTTCACAAGTTAGATTACTCAATCATGGGGCCGTTGGAGGCAATCATTGGACATCCAAAGCAAGCCACACGATTCCCATTTTATCAAAAATAGTTGCAACCCAATCAAGATTGGAGACCAACCACCCCCATCATTGGGGCTGTTTTGTGTTGTATCATCACAAATCACAAATGGCTTCTTCCTAATCACACAAAATTACTGCTTCACCTAAAACAATGGAGCCCATCAAATGATTTAGGCACAGCGACATGTCTGTCCAATAACATGTTTATGGCAGTGCGCCCTTTGGGGCCTCAATTTTGTGGTCTCTTCACGGATCCGTGTAATTGAAGAAAAAGTCAATGTCAAAATTTTTTTCCTTTTCTTTTTCCCCTCTCTTTTTCCCTGGTTAGGTAGTCAAGAATTGTCAGTTTATTCAGTTGTCCAGTTTGTGTGGCTATCAAGGATTCAGTTCACAGGTCTTTCTCCTCCTCCTGTCGATGGATTTTAAGCACGCTGGGAAAACGTTTTGGCCAACCCTTATAGTTTTCCTTGGTATAACTTAGTATTTGTTCCAAAACCAAAAACTTACAATTCAACAATTATTTCCATCAAAATTAATTTAGTTATTATATGGATTCAGGAGGAGGTTAAGAATGTTGAAATTCTTTTAAAACTAGTATTTCAATTTTCTTTTGTCGGTAGTAGTACTTCGAATTTGTATGTCGTCAGTGTTCTCCCATTAAATTATTTCATGTTATTAATTACAACGGGAGATACAAGATATCCATGGTAAAAAGAATACGGGAAAAGTGGAGTTACTGGCTCGAACTCACATGCGTTACGTGAATTAAAGCTCAAGATCACCACCAAACCACCTTTCACTTTCCATAAAATCATTACCATATACATAAGTATTCCGTATTTAGGGGGGGGCCTGGCCCCTGCTTGCCCCTAGATCCGCCTCTGTCCATGGTAATCCTATGATATGGATCAAAAAATACCAAGCCCAACAATAAACCTATGAAACAAACACAACAAGCCGACAATCCTTCCTCTCACATACATGGGCCAAAACAGATCAAAGAGGCCCAGACCAATCAGCCCCACTTCTATTCACCCACTTGCGGACTCTATTCACAACTGCACAGTACCCTCCGAAAAATCAGGGTTCCGAATTCCTGCCCAAAACTGAAAACTTGGGGATCAAGGACCTCAAGGCTCAAAAGTCCTTGGAGCCCAAGTCTTTCCCCAACTTCTCTATCACGTTTTAGTGGTGTAAAAGGCCTATAAAAGAGGCACCCACCATTGTATTTTCTTTTTTCAAACTTTCATACACAAGCTTGCTTAGTTTTCTATTAGATTGTATTAAACTCTCTCAAAGTGTACTCAACTCATTCAATCAATAAAATCCCGATTTGTTTAAATACATCATCCTGCTTACCTTCAAAACCTTCAAAAGCTAGAAAATATGCTCGCGTATTTAACAAAGAAAACAAGTCATCTTGGGCAATGAAGATGGATGTCACCTCTCACAATTGCATGATCAGACGTGATATATGCTCAGACGTATAGCATATACATTCGATTCACACCAGCCCAATTAGCATGTAAAAAGCCAACTAAAATCTCATATGAGACAAATTTTAAAAAATACACATTTGCTTTGTAGGTTTCGGTGAGCTAATACAAATTGTTATCAATCGGTGCAAAACGAAATTGGTGTAAATATGTGTCAATATAAGGGGTGGACTGAGACGCCCCGACCCGTATTTACCATACACAGTAAACACGTGCCGGAACTGTGATGACCCAACCAATCAAACCCAGCATACAATGTATAAAACATAAACCCTGGCTCAACAGCCCAAAAATATAAACAACAATATGGCCCTACGGCCCAACATCAATAACATCATAACCGGCCCAATGGCCCAACAACAATAATAAACAACACAGCGGAAGACTTTAAAACTCACAAAGACACTGTATGCAACCCATGATGCAACTAATGGATCCGAGTCCTGTCCAAGGGATGACGCCGCAGCCTGTCTGGAATGCAATATACCTGAACAACAAATAACTCAACCTACGGGATGAAAGCCCGCAGGTGATGGGTGAGTCCGAAGTGCCCACCGGGTAAAACCCATAAGCAAATATACATAAACAACAACCGTAAATTCCCAAGTCACATCACCAACATCTAACAAAGGTTCTCACGAACCTTAAATGACACACATGTGATTCTAGACACACTATTCCAATTTTATTATCAGGGCCCCTATCACAAGTTAAATGATGGCCGTCGCCTGGTAGTCGAGCTAGCTAGCCCGTGGACCCCGCCCTGGTACCTCCACGTATAACTGGCACAGACAGGGAGCAGACCCCAAGCACACTCTCCCCCAGCGCCTAAATATAAATAACTGGTACAGACAGGGAGTAGACCCCAAGCACACTCTCCCCCAGCACCATAAAATAAGACTACCATCTGGCTGTTCCAACATTTAACTGTGACTTAATATATAACAAATAACAAATGCACACATAAGATGCACATAATAGGTATGCTATGATGCCAATACTATGAAATTACCCATCCCGGTTACACATCTTTTATTTATTATCTTTTACCGAAAATAATTTACCGTTCGTATATCCGAATATAATTTCGGTACCATACTTCAACTAAAATTCTTTTCAAAATATATTTTCATAAAACAACTATAATTTTCCAAAATAATAATCATCATAATTTCCTGAAAAAGATAACTTACGTATGTATATATACTTTCCAAAATATTATATTTTAATAACACTATTTACCATACTTTAATTACCAAATATTATTATATTAAGAAAACTATATTTCTAGAAAAACCAGTCATACGAAATTACTTCCTAAAAATAAATTCGTATTAATAAATATACCTATATGCTTTCTTTTCCAAATAACATTTACAATAATTATCCAAAATTACCCATTATTTCCTTCCCAGAAATTATTATTTACTAAGTATATATATTCCCAAATTATTTATTTTCCCAAAAAATTATTTCCTTTTCAAAATTTATTTTTTCAGAATTATATAGTCTTTATATAAATTCCTAGATTTTATTTTTATTATTATAATTATTATTATTTATTTTCTTTTATTTCAGGACTGGGCCAAGTCCAAGTCCAACCCAAGGCCCAAGCTAGAGCCCAGGCGCGCACAGGACCAGCCCAGACCCATCTGACCAAGCCCACATAATTAACAACCCAACAAACACAGCCCATAAACCCAAGCCCACTACCAAATATTCAACCCAAACCCAACAACCCACACCCATATCCATCAGCCCAACCAAACCCTCAAATCTGCGGGTCAACCCGCGACCCATACCACACAAACCGGGTCGTCTTCCTCACCTACTCACCATATGCAGATGACGACGGCGCAGGGGACAGAGGCGGCGAGGCGCGGGAACGAGCGACTGACGATGCGAGGCGACGGAGGGGAGGAGACAAGGGCGACGGTGGCGCGACGTGAGGAAGGTGGAGCTCGGGTCACGCGTCGTCGGGTTGTCACGACGGCTGCACCTCGAGGAAGAAGAAGGCGACAGGCGGCTTCGGCGGCAGAGGAGGAAGACGGCTGCAGATCGAGGCGATGCACGGCTGGTTGGCGACGGAGCGAGCTCGGGCTCTGCTGGTCGGGTCGTCTGACGGCTTCCACGGGGTGGTGGTGGTTGGTCGAGCTGGTGCTGGCGGTCTCGGACGGTGGTGTGGATGGTGGCTTGACGGCGGCTGCAGCAGGAGCGGATGAGGACGATGGCGCGACGGGAGCAGGTAAGGCTCAGCTCGTCGTTGGCTGTAGGGCTCGACGACCCTGGTGCAGGCGGCAACATCCAGCGGGGAAGGAGGAAGAAGAAAGGAAAAAGAAAAGAAAGAAGAAAAAGGGAAAGAAGAAAAGAGGGAAGGGTGTGGCAGCTGGGTGGTGGCTCGGTGTGGTGTGTTGCAGGTCTCGGGCGTGGCTCGGGGTTGAAGGGAAAAGGAAAAGAAGAAGAAAGAAAAGAAGAAAAAGAGAAGGAGGTGTCACGGACAACACAGAACGAGCACGGGTGGTGGTTCACGGGCGCATAGGAGATGACGGCTGCATAATTCAATTATGCAGTCGTGTCCCGTCCGGACCAGAAAATAACTGATACCCCCCTTAGTTATATTTCTGGTGTAATTTTTCTGAGGATTCCGGGACCCAAAAAATACCAACTTTGGTCCGTAAAAATCCACAGGAAAATCACGAGCACGGGGAAACCCTCGGTTTCGAAAAACGACTCCCGATTTACCTTGAATTAATTACCCAAGATTAATTCAACAGTAAATCACGGTGAAACGACTTTTACAGTCCCGGTAAAAATCAAAAATTTTACCCGGGCTGTTACATGGACGGTTATTCGGGCCTAAGTTGGTAATTTTACCCGGGCCCTTACTATGCGCTCGTGATTTTTCCGTGGATTTTTCGGGCCTAAGTTGGTATTTTTCGGGTCCCGAAATTCTCAGAAAAATCACACCGGAAAATAACTAAGGGGGTATTAGTTATTTTCTGGTCTGGACCGGACTCTGCATTATTAAGGAGTTCACACGCTGCATAGTAAAATCACAGCTATAAAAGAAGAAGGGAAGCAGGAGAAGGAGAAGAAGAAAAAAAGAGAGAAAAAGGAAAAGAGAGGAAAAGAGAAAAAAAAAGAAAGGAAAAAAAAGAAAAGAAGAGAAATAAGAAAAAAGAGAGAAAAATAGAAAAAAATAGAAAAAAAGGAAAACAGAAAAATACAGAGAGAGGAAGAGAAAAAAAAAGAAGGAAAAAAAAACAAAAGGAAATTCGGAAAATAGAAAAGAAAAGGGAGAAAAAAAGAAGAAAATAAGAAAATTCAGAAAAAGAAAAAAAAGAGGGAGGAACAGTATCGTCACCCCGGAGGCGCCCTGCACTGTTCACGCGAAGCCGTTCCCCGCCGCCTCTTACTGCACCACCATCGCCGTCAGGGTCGCCGTCCATCGCGACCTCAACGCCGTCGCCTCCTCCCGTCCCCGCCGCCTGACGGCGCGCCGTAGAGCTGTCGACCCGCGAGCAGACCCGGCGGATCCGTCTTCCTCCGTGCCTGAGTCTGCTCCAGCGCTGCCGCGCCCAGCTTCTGGCCTCCCTCGCGTCGCTCTTCGCTCGCCGCTGCCTTGCCTCGCCTCGTCATCCTCATCGCTCGCTCGTCGCGCCGCCCATCTGCCGCCAACCCGTGGGATCCGGGTTTTGAGGGTGAGTGATCCGAATCTATGTGACGGGTTGTGGGTTTTTGGGTTGGGCTGAGTGGTGTGGGCCGGGCCTTGGCAGGCCTGTGTTGGGCTGCTGCCTTGGTCTGGGCCGCACTATTCATGGCCCAGCCCGATTTATTTTAAAAAAAACAATTTATATATATATGTTTTTATTTATATTCTGGTATTTAATTTTGAGAAAAAAATATATATTTATTTTGAGAAAATTATGAACAACTTAATTCTGGTATTTTGAGGATAATATAAATATATATACATGAATAAATAATTAAGTTATGATTTGGAGAAAAACTAATATTATTTGGAAAAATATATAAATAACATGAAAATAATTTCTGGAAATTTAATATATGTATTATTTTCTCTGGAAAATTATAGTTATGGAAATATATATATATGTACTTTGAAATTAAAGGTGATTATAATTTTTTGTTGGAAAATATTATTATATATTGAGAAAAAGATAAATACTATATAAATATTTTCAGAAAATTATAAATAGGTTATTATTATTCTGGAAAAATTATGGAGATTATAATTTTGGAAATTATAGTTATTTTATGAAAATATTTTGAAAAGAATTTTAATTAAAGTATGGTACCGAAATTATATTCGGATATACATACGGTATAATATTTTCGGTAAAAGAAGATAATAAAGGATATGAACCGGGATGGGTTATTTCGCATTTTGGCATCATAGTATACCGATTATGTGCATTTATGTGTTTATATTGCCTTGTGGTATAGGTTTGGATATCGTGCAGTTTCCCGAGGAGCCGGCGTCGGACCGGTCATTGTTTCCAGAGTTGAGTAATCGGCCAAGGTGAGGATGGATTTCCTTCGATATGTGCCTATATTACTCGGTTATTGTGTTTGTTGATTATTGCACTGTTTCTTGTTGCATTTGCTGTGATTTGGTTTTGGGACGTTTATCCCCGTGCTTAGAGTTTTGGATGTCTATTGTTGTGTCTTTTGGAATAAGTAATAATATGTGATAAGGATGTCGATCCTTGATTTTGGATAGGGATGTCTATCCCGGTGTTTTGGTTAGGGATGTTGATCCCTGAGACTTGGTTTTGAATGACGGTAATATAATTGTCACGTGGTAAGTAGTGGTACGACTCGATGGTTTAAGACTATTTTGTGGTGGCCATGACCTGGGTTCTTGTGATAAGCATGTCTATGCTTGGGATGTCTATCCCGTGATTATTTTTGGGATGTCTATCCCTGGGTTCGTATTTTTGGGATGTTGATCCCTGGGTTCTCTGGATTTGGTCTGGCACCCAGAATGTGTTGATAACCAGGTCTGACCTCTAGCTTATCCGTGACGGGGCCCGGAAAGATAAAATTGGAAATTGGATTTTATTTGAGTCTTTTTGGTCATGGACCGGTTTTGGGTCGAGTCTTTTGGTCGGCTGTTGTGCCTGTTTTTGACTTGAGTAATTATAGTTGCATATTGATTGTCTTTCCTTCGTCGGTGAGCACTTCGGACTCACCCCTCACCTGCGGGCTTTCATCCCGTAGGATGAGTTACTTTTGGTACAGACTTGGTGCATTCCAGACAGGCTGCGGCGTTATCCCTTGGACAGGACTTGGATCCATAGTTTGCATCTATGTCGCATATAGTGTTTATGTGAGTTATTAAGTCTTCCGCTGTGCATTGTTTTTACTATTATTGGGCCATTGGGCCGATTATGTTGTTACTGACGTTATTATTTTGGGCTGTTGAGCCCGTGTTCCTGTTGTATACACTGTATGCTGGGCTTTGTTGGGTTGGGTTGTTACAGTTCCGGCACGTGTTTACTGTGTACGGTAAATACGGGTCGGGGCGTTTCATTTTGGTAGCGGAGCGGGCCTTAGTTCTTGTTGGGCAGTCTTTGTGTGTTTGTTATTCTTGTTTGCATAGTTCGCTCCAGTTGTTTATTATTTTATATCATTTTAGTTAGTACATTATGGATCCAGTCATGGGACGCCAGCTGTCGCAGAACATACACATAAGAGGTAATGATGCCATAAATAAGCGAAAATATAAATATTATTAATATTGCAAATATTATCATTACAAACGGAAACATTACATTGATATTTTATAAAAATGAAAATACATTTATCGCCTTGGAACGACATTGACCCTGAAGCTAGTGGGGTCGTTGTTGATGTTGACTTGGATGCTGTCGCTCCACGAGAACCACATGCCGCCTCTGTTGTCCTGACTTGGAAGCTCGAACAGGTTTGCTTGAGGGAACCGGAGTGGGATGAGACCGTGATCGTCTTGAGGCTGCCACTGGGTCTCCGTGAGAAGGACCATGTTTGGTTTGTACTGGTTCTTCAGGTCCCTCAAGGTACGCGAGAACTCCTGGGAACGCCTTGCGACTCCTCTGCAGTTCCACACCAGAAGTCGGGCCTTTGGCCAAGTTACGGGCAGACGAGTGACTCTGGGCATGCTCTGGGCCGTCATCGAGAGATGGTAGTAGGTACCTTGCTCCAAGGTTTGGCAAGTGGACTCCAGGTTGAACTCCTGAAGCCTTTCGAAGATGAAGAACATGATGGAGTTTGCCGATCCATAGTAGGAGGTCCTCAGAGTGCCATGGTCCTCTAGAAAGAACGTCTCTTCCATGGGCGTGATGAAGAACCGCGATGAGTAGAGTTCGTCGACGAAGACCAGACGCGGCATCCTGCCGAGCTCGTTCGGTAGCTCTTCTGGACGTTCGTTGACCATGCTGTAGGCCAGACGGTTCCTTCTGCCTAGGTTGGCACCTTCGACGAAGAAAACGGAAGATGGAGCAGGCATCGTGTTTGGACGAGTGGGTATTTTGTTTTTGAACGTTGTGGTTTTGTTCTTCTGAGCATTTTGTTTGCTTTTAATGCTTTTGATGATTTACTCCTCACCACTCCGTCTTTTATACTCTTATGGGGAGCGTGTTTATTGTTTTCGATTTTCAAGATTTGCTTCTGAAAATTTGCCGTTGTTTCATTTATTACTTTGTTACTTTATACGTTTTTCGGGCTACCGTGCTAGTGTTTTTCAGCTCTTTTCTAACTCATGATTTTCTGACGCCCTGGCTACCTTGGCGTTTCTTTTTATGACCTTTCTATATTTTTCTTGCATCTTTTATCACATGCATTCGTGACCGTTGAGGTTAGACAGATGGGACCATACCTCGAGTAGAGCGCATGTGCGACAAGTTTACAGCTGTTCGGACATCGTGGAGAGATACGAGGCCTGATAGACGTTTTTGGCTCATGCGGAATTTGTGAACAAGTGGGTATGTTTCTTTCGAGGGAAACGGACGTCACTGTTAGTTGAGTGTTACGTTTCTTGGGTTCGAGGGTGTTTACGTCCGATACGAGTATCGATCATAGAAATATGTTTTGTTTAACTTATTTATGATTTGGTTTTGTTAAAACGAGTTTTGTTTTTAATTTCTTTATGTTTGTTTTATATTTTTATTGTTGATTTTTGTTTTGCTTTGAGATGTTTTTGTCTTTCTGTTAGCCTGGGTTTCACAACTTAACAAGAGATTTTGATTTAAAAAGGAAACTTATTTTATTTATTTTATAATAGTTTTACAACGGAGAAGAAGTACTCTATTGAGTTACATGCTTCTCTAAGTCTTTTACAAGTTTTTGGACGTTTTTCATGTGAGGGAAGAGCTCTGCACACGCCAGTTCGATCTGCAACACCGCCGAGCTGATCTTCTTCAGTGAGACGTTCAGCTGCGTCAGTGTCTGTTGTGGAGTACTGCTTTCAGCCGTCGCCTTGCCCTTTCGATCTTCATCCTTCTTGTTGGCACACTTCTTACGCCGTCTGCTGGAGACGACCATGTGTTCCTTCAGGCCGATGATGTTGGTTTTGAACCGCTTCTTGGGAGGTTCTTCATCGGAGCTTGTCGGGAAGGCAGTGCCACCGATGTAGCTGTTGTTCTCGGAGTCTGAGGTAGTTCTTGATCTCAGTGGAGAGTCCATGACTGTGTGTGAGTATGCCAGTCATGAGGTTTGGTTCTTATAAAGGACGAGATGTCGCTTAAGGATATAAGCGGTATCCAGCGTTGAGGTTGGACACCTGGCAGAGTGTGCCAGAACCTTATCGTGGTAGGACCCACGGATAAGATGGAATTTCGGGGACGAAATTCTTTTTAAGATGGGTAGACTGTAACAGCCCGGGTAAAATTTTTGATTTTTACCGGGACTGTAAAAGTCTTTTTACCGTGATTTACTGTTGAATTAATCTTGGGTAATTAATTCAAGGTAAATCAGGAGTCGTTTTTCGAAACTGAGAGTTTTCCCGCGCTCGTGATTTTTCCGTGGATTTTTCGGGCCTAAGTTGGTATTTTTCGGGTCCCGGAATTCTCAGAAAAATCACACCGGAAAATAACTAAGGGGGTATTAGTTATTTTCTTGTCCGGACCGGACTCGCTTAATAATGCAGCTTGTCTGCATTATTAAGGAGTTCACACGCTGTATAGTAAAATCACAGCTATAAAAGTAGAAGGGAAGCAGGAGAAGGGGAAGAAGAAAAAAAGAGAGAAAAGAAAAAAAGAGAGAAAAAGGAAAAGAGAGGAAAAGAGAAAAAAAAAGAAAGGAAAAAGGGAAAAAGAAAAGAAAAGAAGAGAAATAAGAAAAAACAGAGAAAAATAGAAAAAAATAGGGAAGAAAAGGAAAACAGAAAAATACAGAGAGAGGAAGAGAAAAAAAAAGAAGGAAAAAAAGGAAATTCGGAAAATAGAAAAGAAAAGGGAGAAAAAAAGAAGAAAATAAGAAAATTCAGAAAAAAAAAGAGGGAGGAACAGTATCATCACCCCGGAGGCGCCCTGCACTGTTCACGCGAAGCCGTTCCCCGCCGCCTCTCGCTGCACCACCACCGCCGTCAGGGTCGCCGTGCCATCGCAACCTCGACGCCGTCGCCTCCTCCCGTCCTCGTCGCCTGATGCGCGCCGTAGAGCTGTCGACCCGCGAGCAGACCCGGCGGATCCGTCTTCCTTCGCGCCTGAGTCTGCTCCAGCGCCGTCGCGCCCAGCTTCCGGCCTCCCTCGCGTCGCTCCTCGCTCGCCGCTGCCTTGCCTCGCCTCGTCATCCTCATCGCTCGCTCGTCGCGCCGCCCATCTGCCGCCAACCCGTGGGATCCGGGTTTTGAGGGTGAGTGACCCGAATCTATGTGACGGGTTGTGGGTTTCTGGGTTGGGCTGAGTGGTGTGGGCCGGGCCTTGGCAGGCCTGTGTTGGGCTGCTGCCTTGGTCTGGGCCGCACTATTCATGGCCCAGCCCGATTTGTTTTTTTAAAAAACAATTTATATATATATGTATTTATTTATATTCTGGTATTTAATTTTGAGAAAAAAATATATATTTATTTTGAGAAAATTATGGACAATTTAATTCTGGTATTTTGAGGATAATATAAATATATATACATGAATAAATAATTAAGTTATGATTTGGAGAAAAACTAATATTATTTGGAAAAATATATAAATAACATGAAAATAATTTCTGGAAATTCAATATATGTATTATTTTCTCTGGAAAATTATAGTTATGGAAATATATATATATATGTAATTTGAAATTAAAGGTGATTATAATTTTGTGTTGGAAAATATTATTATATATTGAGAAAAAGATAAATACTATATAAATATTTTCAGAAAATTATAAATAGGTTATTATTATTCTGGAAAAATTATGGAGATTATAATTTTGGAAATTATAGTTATTTTATGAAAATATTTTGAAAAGAATTTTAATTAAAGTATAAAAGACGACAGAATTTTCAAAAAGCAAGATCTTGAAAATCGAAAACAGTAATCACGCTCCCCATAAGAGTATAAAAGACGGAGCGGTGAGGTGTAAATCATCAAAAGCATCTAAAAGCAAACAACGCTCAGAAAAACAAAACCACAACGCTCAGAAAAACAAAATACCCACGCTTCCAAAACACGATGCCTGCTCCATCATCCGTCTTCTTCGTCGAAGGTGCCAACCTAGGCAGAAGGAACCGACTGGCCTACAGCATGGTCAACGAGCGTCCAGAAGAACTACCGAACGAGCTCGGCAGGATGCCCCGTCTGGTCTTCGTCGACGAACTCTACTCATCCAGATTCTTCGTCACTCCCTTGGAAGAGACGTTCTTCCTGGAGGACCATGGCACTCTGAGGACCTCCTACTACGGCTCGGCAAACTCCATCATGTTCTTCATCTCCGAAAGACTTCAGGAGTTCAACCTAGAGTCCACTTGCCATACCCTAGAGCAAGGTACCTACTACCAACTCTCAATGACGGCCCAGAGCATGCCCAGAGTAACTCGTCTGCCCGTAACTTGGTGTGGAACTGCAGAGGAGTCACTAGGCGTTCCCAGGAGTTCTCGCATACCCTGAGGGACCTGAAGAACCAATACAAGTTAAACATGGTTCTTCTCACCGAGACCCAATGGCAGCCTCAAGACGATCACGGTCTCATCCCACTCCGGTTCCCCCAAGCAAACCGGTTCGAGCTTTCAGGCCAGAACAACGCGAGTGGCATGTGGTTCTCGTGGAGCGACAGCATCCAAGTCAACATCAACAATGACCCCAACAGCTTCAGGGTCAACGTCGTTCTAAGGCGATGAATGCATTTTTATTTTTATAAAATATCAATGTAATATTTATGTTTATAATATCAATATTATCAATATTAATAATATTTATATTCCCGCTTATTTATGGCATCATTACCTCTTATGTGTATGTCCTGCGACAGCTGGCGTCCTTTGACTGGATCCATAATGCACTAACTAAAATGATATAAAATAATAAAGAAATGGAGCGAACTATGCAAACAAGGACAACAGACACACAAGGACTGCCCAACAAGACCTAACGCCCTCTCCGCTACCAAAATGAAACGCCCTGACCCGTATTTACCGTACACAGTAAACACGTGCCGGAACTGTGACAACCCAACCAAACCAAGCCCAGCATACAGTGTATATAACAGTAACTCGGGCTCAACAGCCCAAAAATAATAACGAACAACATAATCGGCCCAATGGCCCAACAATAACAAAATAATGCACAACGGAAGACTTTAATAACTCACAAAAACATTGTATGCGACATAGATGCAAACTATGGATCCGAGCCCTGTCCAAGGGATAATGCCGCAGCCTGTCTGGAATGCACCAAACCTGTACCACAAATAATCCATCCTACGGGATGAAAGCCCGCAGGTGAGGGGTGAGTCCAAAGTGCTCATCGACGAAGGAAAGACAATCAATATGCACACTATAAATACTCAAGGTCAAAAACAGGTAAAAACTATCAAAATACACCAGACCGAAAACAAATCAAAAGACTCAAACAAAATTCCAATTTCCAATTTTATCTTTCCGGGCCCCGTCACGGATAAGCTAGAGGTCAGACCTGGTTATCAACATATTCCGGGTGCCAGACCAAATCCAGAGAACCCAGGGATCGACATCCCAAAAATACTCACGGGATAGACATCCCAAGCATAGACATGCTTATCACAAGTAACCCAGGTCATGGCCACCACGAAACAGTCTTAAACCATCGAGTCGTACCACTACTTACCACGTGACAATTATATTATCGTTCAAAACCAAATCTTAGGGATCGACATCCCTAACCAAAATACCGGGATAGACATCCCATCCAAAATCAAAGATCGACATCCTTTCCACATTTAATTATTTATTCTATTATTTTTATGGCCAAAGACACGAAAATAAATAACCAAAACCCGACACACGGGGATAAACATCCCAAAAACCAAATCAAAATACAGGGATAAACATCCCGACAACAATCAAGACAATGGGATAAACATCCCGAACCAAACCACAGCAAATGCAACATCCAACCAAGCAATAATCATCAAACATAATAACCGAGTAATAGAGGCACATATTGAAGGAAATCCATCCTCGCCTTGGCCGATTACTCAACTCCGGAGACAATGACCGGTCCCAAGCCGGCTCCTCGGGAAACTGCCCGATATCCGAACCTATACAACAAAACAATATATACACATAAATGCACATAATCGGTATACTATGATGCCAATACTGCGAAATAATCCCATCCCGGTTACATATCTTTTATTATCATCTTTTATCGAAAATATTATACCGTACGTATACCCGAATATAACTTCGGTACCATACTTTAATTAAAACTCTTTTAAAAATATTTTCATAAAATAATTATAATTTTTCCAAAATTATAATCTCCATAATTTTCTGAAAAAGATAACATATTTATAATTTCCAGAAAATATACATATTATTTATTTTTTTCTAAATATATATATAATAACATTTCCAACACAAAATATAATTAACTTTAATTTTCAAAGTACATATATATATATATTCCACAACCATAATTTTCCAGCGAAAATAATACATATATTAAATTTCCAGAAATTATTTTCATGATATTTATATTTTTCCAAATAATATTAGTTTTTCTCCAAAACATAACTTAATTATTTATCAATGTATATATATTTATATTTTCCTCAAAATACCAGAATTAAATTGACCATAATTTTCCCAAAGTGTATATATATTTTTTTTCCAAAATTTAATACCAGAATAATAAATAAATACATATATATATTTTGTTTTTTTTAAATTAAATCGGGCTGGGCCATGAACAGTGCCGGCCCAGACCCTGCACAGTGCCAAGCCCAGGCCCGTGCAGAGCCCAGCAGCACAGCCAGCCCACACCCGAACAACTCAGCCCAAAAGAAGCCAAGCCCAGGTAGGTGCGACCCGGATACGCACACGGGTCAAACACCCGGATCTGCTCACCTCGCGGGTTGAGCAGCTGCGGCGGCGACAGGCGCGGCGAGCGCGAGCAGCAGCAACGGTGCAGGTGTCGCGAGGCGAGGGCGATGTCGCTGGTACGGGCGGCTGCAGGTGGCGGTGCGAGGTGCGGCGGCAGCAAGGCAGGGAGGCGGATCCACGGGTCTGCCGACGGGTCTACGGCGCGTCACGGGTCTGCCGACGGGTCTACGGCGCGTCACGGCGTATCGAGGTCGCGTCGGCTCGGGCGTCCTGCTGGTGGTGGCAGTGAGGCGAGAAACAGCGCGGAACGCTCCGGCGTGCACAGTAACCGGAAGAGGAAGGGTGACGATGAACAGTGCTCGGTTTTTTTTCTTTTTTTCTATTTTTTTTCTTTTCTGTATTTTCCTTATTTTATTTTCTTTTATTTTCTTTTCTTTTTCTTTTCTCTATTTTCTGATTGGTTCTTTTTTTTCATTTCCTCTTCTCTTTTTTTCCCCCCGATTTTTCTTCTTCTTCTTTTTTTTTCTTTTTCTTCCTTTTTTTTCCCTCTTTTTTTTCTTTCTCTCTTTTTTCTTTTCCTCTCCTTTCTTCCTCTCCTCTTCCTTTCTTCCTCTACTTTCTTTTTATAACCGATGAAACACTATACACATGTGATTCCTCCATAATGCAGCTTGTCTGCATTATGGAGCGAGTCCAGTCCAGACCAGAAAATAACTGATATCCCCTTAGTTATTTTCCGGTGTGATTTTTCCGAGAATTCCGGGACCCGAAAAAATACCGATTTAGGTCCGAAAAATCCACGGAAAAATCCTGAGCGCGGGAAAACCCTCGGTTTCGAAAAACGACGCTCGATTTACCTTGAATTAATTACCCAAGATTAATTCTTCCGGTAAATCACTTTAGAAAGAATTTTACAGTCCGGTAAAAATCCAAAATTTTTACCCGGGCTGTTACAAAATGACTACCATCTAGCCGTACCAACACTTAACTGTGACTATCTAACTGTCTAAGTGATACCATTATTATCATTCACAGACATTTAAGTTCTCATAATTTATCCCGAGTAGGCACTCTGCCTCTCAACTCGTCTGAATAATCTTAATCACAACTCTAGTACACCCTGTACCCACATCGTACTCATTGCACAGCAACAACAAGAAGAATATCAACACAGTACACATCCAAACAACCATTCATAGTCACAAAATTATTCACAACAGGGCATACAAGACAAAACATTATCAACCATAACTCAGTATAACGGGCTGAATATTAACAATTACTTGTCCTCACCTTAGTTGATAAATTCCTCGGGAATTTCGCCCTCGGGTTCCAAGTCCACGTTCTCGTTCTCTTCACCTAGATGTATTAACATACAATCACATAAATGCACACAAAATGATATGCATGTATAATTGTCTATTTTCCGTAATTTTGTTGTACCATAGTTATTATTACTATTATTATTATTTTATTTTTTTATTTTTTTTGTATATTTATTATTTGGTACCGTATCTTTGCTATTATTATTTTTATTATTATACCTCCAGAATATATTTGTATATATTTATATGTATAAATTCTACCGTATTAATACTGTTATTTTCTCTATTATTTTCGGTCTGGGCTAGTCAGACCAAGCCCTGGTCCAAGTTATTAAACCCAAGCAGTACAAAGCCCAGGTGCAGAGCCCAAGCCAAAGCAGGCCCAGGCGCTGACCCGGACCGTCAACCCGACCCGCGAGTCGGCCCACCCGGTCTGCCTGACCACTCACACAACCGGGTTGGACTCGACTCGCGACCTTCTTATTCGGGTCGTCTTCTTCAACCGATCTGCTCACCTAGCAGCGGCGGCGGCGACGGCAGCAGGTGAGGACGGCTGCGAGCGGTGGTGCGATGCGAGGAAGAAGGCGGCTCTGCTCGGCGAGGTAGCGGCGGAAACGAGACTGCTGGTGCGGCGGGTCGCGGCTGTCTTCTCGTTCCGGTGCTACGTGGTGAAGGCGCGACGAGGAGGATGGAGAGGGAGAGCTTACGGCGGCGGCGTGTGCAGGTCCTGGTGGTGGCGATGGGTGCGCGAGAAGGAGAAACGGGAGGCGCTGCGCGCGGTGGTGGCGGTCGGTGGTGTGGCGGCAGTGAAGTGATGGTGGCCAGTGTGACGTCGTTTAAGGGCTGTGAGGATGTTTCTTTTTTTTTTCATGTAGTAAATATAGAAACTGGTTGGTGCGAAATTAGACAGGGTAATAAGGTGCTTTCTGGCTGGATTGCTGGTGGCTATCTTGTGGATTGCAGGGAGCAGAATTTTTTTTTTTATATATAACCAGAGAAGGGAAGAGACAAAAGATTTTGGCAGACAATGTGGAGAAAAAATCTGCCAATAATTGAAGAATCATGGAGGTTTCCTGTGCGTGCATGATTGCAGAAAAATCTAGTCCAATAAAAGACTTTTATGCCCTTCCAATTCCTCTTGGGTTCAAAATTAACCTAGGGGCATAATCGTCTTTTCACGCTTTTACCAATCCGGAAAATTCCAACTTGTCCCGAAAATTCCGTAAAAATATCCGGGGTATGGAATGAGACTTGGAATTGGAATTCGATGCTCGGTTTACCATGAAATAATTACTAAAGTTTAATTCCTCACGGTAAATCACTATGCAAAAGAATTACGGTCGCGGTAAAAACGAAAAATTTTACCTGGGCTGTTACATATCGGGTCACCTTGTCCTTATTACCACCTACAGCCGGTTAGTGCGTGTGAGGCTGACACGTGTCTGTGGGACCCACTTCATCTGATTTTTTTTTTTTTCTCTTTCTTTCTTTCCTATTTTCTATTTTCCGAAAATCCTTTTTAGGTTTTATTATATAAATTTTTTTCTTTAATATAATTTATTTAATATTTTTTTCTTCTCTGGTGAATTAATTGCCACTTAGGTGCCAAAAAAATTAATTGCTCTCTGGTTGCCACTTAAGTACCAAAAAAATTTAATTGCCAATTATGTACCAAAAAACATTAACGGCCAATTATGTATCAAAACAAATTAATTGTCAATTACACCAAATGAGGGCATAAGCCATAAAGTACCAAAGAAACCCACCCAAAAAAGAAATAATTGGCAATTACCCAATCTCCCTCTCCACCGAATCCCATTCCACCAACTCCAAACAGAACAAAAACAGAAAATCCAAAAATTCCTTTGCTTCTTCTTCCCACTTTCCTCTTCACGTTAGCCTCAAGAATCAAAATCAAATCTCATTAATTCAAATTGTTAGAAATCAACCATCACCACCAGCCTCCGTCTTCTTTCCCTCCGCCGTCTCGATCTTCCTCTTCCTTTTCTTCCACCTGCAAATCAACTATCACCACCAGCCTGTCCTCTTCTCGCCTGTCCTTTTTCCCCTCCACCAGTCGCCACCGCTCTACCATCATGGCTAACACATAAGCCGTGCACTAAGCGGCATCTCCTTCTTCTCTCCGTGAGTAGTCGTCACCTTAGGGGTTGTGGGTTGCGTGTTCAGTGTTGGCAGTGGTGTCTCAAATCCACAGATGGTCGGATTGTGAGATGGGATTATAGTGGTGGATTTGGGTTGGTGGTAGCCATGAGTGGATGGTGGTGGATTCTGGTGTTAGGTTGCGGCAATTGTTGTAGGAGTGGTAGTTATGACAACGTTTGTTCTTAATTGTTGGTGAGATTGTGGTCTTTCGCTGGAAATTGTTGATGGATTTTTGTGGGTTGCTAATGGTGGCTCTATGTTGTTGGTAATGGATTCGTGGTGTGGATTTTGGCTGTTGGATTTTTTTTAGTTTTTTAAAAATAAAATAACAAAAATAATTATCACTTTTTTCTTTTAATAACTAGTTAAACCTGAAAATATTAAAGTTTAGGCTGTTAAAAAAAACTAATATAATAAAAACTAAAAAGGATTTTTGGAAAATAGAAAATAGGAAAGAAAGAAAGAGAAAAAATAAAATCAGATGAAGTGGGTCCCACGGACACGTGTCAGCCTCACACGCACCAACCGGCTGTAGGTGGTAATAAGGACAAAGTGACCCGGTAAATTAAGAGTTGAGGGACAGGTTGAGTGAATAAAAAGGAAGAGGGACAACAAATGCGAAAATAAAAAAGTGAAGGGACAAGAAAAACTTTTTTACCGTCAAAAGTCTGTATACAAAACCATAAATCGCCAGGATGTCATTCCCTTTATTGGAGAGTTGCTATAGGTTTTTTTTTTTTCAGTAGATGAGTTGCTACAGTTTTGCACAGTTCTAGTATGCCTAACTATTGGCCGGTTTTAAAAAAACTATTGTAATCAAAACACTATTGGCCGGTTTTAAAAAAATTGGCCAGGAATTCAAAGTAACACCATACTATTTTCCTCCATGCTTCATATTCCCCATGGCCAAACCCACAAAATGTCAATGTTACATAGGAAATGGAGGAATGGACAGCAGGCATCTGCCTCCTCGCCGGGATGTTGAATTGATGACCGCATCCCGATCTCCAAAACAAACCAAACCATCCATAATTTTGAAGATGAAGGAAGAAAACAAGATGGTACTATATTGAATTGCACAAAATTTACGGTCTTTCTTTTTCTTACCCCATCTAGGTACAAGAAGACACCGTGTTAAATTGAACAAAATTGGCATTGTTCTTTTTGCTTACCTCATTTTTTCGCTATATGTTTATCTTGAGCGGAAAAGTCTTGATAAATAGGTTTTTTTTGCACGGTAAAACAAACAAGATAGATCCAAATAGATAAAAAAATATCTATTCGGACAAAAGGAAGGCATAGAAATATCGATCAACACGCTTTATAGCAACAATTCAATCCATAGTTATTTTGAACAAAGTAATATGTGATGGAGGATCCAGAATTTTCAGCCTGCCAACGTCCAGACACACTTACATTCCGGAAAACTATAGAACCCAAAAATCTAAAATTTATACAAACTATCTGCAATTCATCACAATTACAAAACATGGCAATCCAACAATTTAAAACCATGCAAGGTCAAAGCTAGGTTCTGATAAAGAATGGAGAATGCTCCATGCATCAAATAAAATTCTATAAAGACTATAATTACAAAAAGATTTTTTTCTTCAAAAGTTTTAGGTAAAAAATGTTTTAAAACCATAAAAATCAAGTCCCTAAAAACGAGCAAACCAATTAATTCATAAAACCAAATTGATAACTTTCTTGTGATTGTGTAAGGTTCCTGCACATTAAATGAGCAAAAGAAGCCGTGGAAGAATCCCTCTTTGTTGAGGTTGGGCAATGACATTTTACATATGTGTAGAAGGTCTTTCAAAAGCCTCATAGTTATTGGACGAACTAGAATTAATTCACAGATAGTTCGAAATAGGAAAATATTGGACTTTGAATTAGTTAATTTTCCATTTTTGGTCTCATAACAATAGCATCATATGCAGGATGGATTACAAAATAGATTTAGGGAGCCAACTCGTAACATTATAAGCTAATAGGGATTTAATTGCACTTGAGAAAATATGTAAAAAAGGGTAAATATATTTAAGAATAAAAGTAAAAATGTCAAGATTGAACTCAAATCCATGTGCTAGTGGAGACTAAACACTAACCACTAAATTACCAATTTGCCTTGATATACACTAATATTGATAGGGGACCGCCGCTAGATCTCCTGTAACAGCCCGGGTAATTTTTACGTTTTTACTGGTACCGTAAGAATTTATTATACAGTTATTTACCATTAGAATTAATCTTGGGTAATTAATTTATGGTAATTCATGCATCGGATTCCGAAACCGAGCCCCATCCCACGTTCGGGATTTTTCTGCGGATTTTTCGGACCAAAGTTGGAATTTTTCGGGTCCAGGAATCTTCAGAAAAGTCGGGTTTAACCCCGAGTTATCGGACCAGAAATAATGTCAAGGGGGTACATTAGTTATTTTCTGGTCCGGACAGAACCCGCCTCACATGCTGCACAGTGTTGAGCTACTGTGAAGCCTGTGAGCAGATTGAAAGACTCGTGTCTTACCAGTGTTCCGCCCGTGCTTCACCTTACCTGTGCCTTCATCTACCTCCCCAGTACAAACCATTTCCTCTGCAAACCATCTGCCAGTAATCACCCTTCACTGCAAAACTCAAACCTGCAAAAGAAGAGAAAAAAAAAACAACAACACACACATCAGACCAAAACACGGTCGTTTTGGAGCACCACCCCTTTCTTCCTCTCCATTTTCTTTTCTTTCTTCTCCTCACGCACCACTGATGTGTATGAATTATACACACGTTTTGGGCCTTTAGTTTATAGATTTGGGCTTTGTTTTATTAAATTATTATTTATTTAGTTAGTTTTTCATTTAGTTTTGATTTAATAAACTCTTCCTTTAGCTTTTGATGATTTCAGGTTTAAATTGAAAGGATTTGGAAGATTTGGATAGATTCTGGAAGATAGAGATAAGATGATTAATTATCCTGGATAAGATTTGAA
>JAKUCV010006423.1:45264-77454 GCA_028386065.3 Turnera subulata
GGATTCTTGTGACTAGAATTCCTAGGTTGTAACGGTTTGTTAAGCACCCGTAAGCTTAACACTAGATAGTGAAATCTTCAAGTGAGACTTGAAGGGCTGGATTAGCCACACTAGTAGAGTGTGTGTGAACCAGGATAAATTGGTTGTGTCCTTCAATCTTTCAATTCCGCATTTGATTCCTGCCTATCTCGTTTTAATTAGATTATCGCTATTCACCCCCCCTCTAGCGAAGGGCTATTGTTCTAACATCTCATTCTTTCATTCTCTCTCAAATTCAAGAGGAGTTCTTCATCAGTTCTTCAAGGAAGAGGAAGGAAATTCAGCTTAGGAGCTTAGTTCAAGTTTGTCTTCAAGTTTGATTCTTGTAACTACTTATTCAATGCCTGCAATGAAATTCATGAGTATTTTCTTCTCTCTTGCTATGTTGAGCTAAGTCTTTAAAGTCTAAGAATTAGGGGAGGTAGCTTGTCTATTCTATGATGCATATGTTTTAATAAATTGCTTCTAATTCCTGAATATTCTATTGTTCATTGATTCAATCCTAGGGCACTTAACTATGCTATTTAACTGGCCATTAGATAGTATAAATTCTAGGTAGAAGATTGTTAAGTGACAGCGTCAATCGACTACTGGAATTGCATAGGTTGAACACTAGAAACTTGCCTTGAGGAAGGATGACCTTCTAGTGAAGAATATTTGCTTAGGTTGACTGTGCATTAATGCCTTAGTTATTTCTTCGCTAGTGAACACAAAGTTGAGATAGCTAAGTAGGGTTTAAGTCTCGCCACGAGAGTGGGTTATTTATTCTGCATTATTCAACTCATCTTTCATTGAACTTAGGAAATTCAGGAGCAAGGTCAATTTATTAGTTGCATAGTCTGCTTATGCATGCTAGCTGCATGATCTATCTGTGCATGATTTTAAAGTGAAGCGTCAAGAATAGGCAAGTGAGCCCCCAAAGTCCTAGACAATTTTTGAATATTGAGAATCCATCTTTTATTATTTCAGTTATTTACTTTCGTACTCAAAATCCAATCTTTATTTGCTTAGACGATCACAAGTTATTAAGCGATTAGTAATTAACCTGGTCCCAGAGGACGACCTTGATTGCTACAACTATCTGTGCACTTGCAGATTAGCGTTCAAGTTTTTGGCACCGTTGCCGGGGACCGGCGTTAATATTAATTGTCTTAGTAATTAGGTCGATCTAGGCCTGTTACTACTTACGTTTTCCTTCTGTTTCTTTTCCACAGGGCTCTAGCAGGTGTATGATCAGGACAAGAAGTAAGGGACCATTTTTACCACTTGATCCTGAAATTGAGAAGACGTGCAAGCTTCTTCAAAAACTACGCCTGGAGAAGAGAGCTGAAGAAGAAGAAACAGACTCATCAGAAGAAGATATGGGAGACAACACTGTAAGGGGCAACAACATACCTCCTCGTGTTGAGGGCAATGAAGTTCCTCCTAGAGGAGTGGAAATCAGTATGAGATGATTGCACCGACTAAGCACAAGAATTCTGTGCAAGAAGATAAAAAGGAGCAACACAGCCAGACTGAGCAAGAGAAGGACTCTGAAGAAGCACAACCGAAGAAAGAAGAAGAGGTGAAGCCATATGTTCCCCCTATTCCCTTTCCTGGAAGATTTAAGAAAGCCAAACATGATCAACAATTTGGCAAATTCTTAGAGGTGCTTAAGAAGTTGTATGTGAATATCCCATTCACAAAAGTTCTTTCTGAAATTCCAGCCTATGCCAAATTCTTGAAAGAGATCTTGTCAAGGAAGAGAAATCTAGAGGAGATTGGAATAGTAGCATTAACTGAGGAATGTAGTGCTATCATCCAAAATAAGCACGTTTCGAAGTTAGAAGATCCTGGGAGTTTCTCTATCCCGTGTAACATCGGCAAGATTAGCATCAAAAGGGCGTTGTGCGATTTGGGAGCAAGTGTTAGTGTCCTTCCACTATCCATAGTTAAGAAGCTGAATATGGGGGATATAAAGTCAACTTCGATCTCACTGCAGCTAGCAGATCGTTCGATCAAACGTCCTGTTGGTATCCTTGAAGATGTCCCTGTGCAAGTTGGAAAGTTCTTCATCCCGGTGGACTTTGTTGTCCTCGATGTGAAAGAGGATACTAAAATGCAAATTATTTTGGGACGTCCATTTTTGGCAACTGCAGGAGCAATAATTGATGTTCAAAATGGGAAGTTAACCTTCAAGATTAGATCTGAAACAGTCAGCTTTGACGTTTTACAAGCAGAAAAAAACGACTTTTCAGGTCATTCGTGCTATTGTCTTGAAGTGATTGACGAAGCACGAAAACAATCTTCTTCGCAGAAAGACCTTATGGATCCCATTTTGGCATGCACAGCAAGTAGTAGAACCGCAAAGGATCGAAATGCTGCAAAAGTTGCTTGTGCCCTTCAATTGGAAGTCTTATCTCCTACCACAAGAGGCAAAGGGAAGAATTTTAAAGCTTCAAAATCTATGCAAAATCTGCAGCCTCTCCTTGATCCACACTAGGATGGTGAGTGTGGGGTCCAGCTACAAGACGTAAAAGAAGCGCTGTGTGGGAGGCAACCCATATTTCCTGTTTGTATGTTCTACATGCAAATTGAAGGCAACAACGATGGTATTTCTGCCGGAGTTTGTAGTACACATCCAGACTGTGTAGGCACAAACAGGTTCCTGCAACACCACACACCCGAGCCAACACCGCCACCTGCACCTTCCTCCTTCCTCTCCCTGCACTTCGCCGCCAACCTTCTGCCGCTAGAAGACGCTGCCGTGAAGAGACCTACAGCCGCGAGCCTCCTCGTGAACCCGACAACCGCCGCCACTTCCTTGCCCGATCTCCCAGCTCGCGCCGCCTCCCCTCGTTCCGGTCGCGTCTTGCTTGTTTCCGTCGCTTGCCGCTCGCTGTGTCGTCGTTCGCCACCGCCTGCCGAGACCCGAGGTGAGCCATCCACGGGTTGAAGACAACCTGCTGCCCGAGTACCCACTTCACCCAGCCGGGTCATGACACTGGGTCGGGTTGACCCGGATGTCTACCTGGGCCGAGAGAGGTGAGGAGCTTGGGTGTATGGGCTAAATGGTTGGGCTGGGCGTGTTGGGTTTGGAGTTTGGGATGGAGCTGGGCTTGTGCGCGCCTGGGCCTAAGCGTGGGCCTACACCTGGGCTCCTGCTTGGAGCTTGGGTCTGGTCTATGTAGTGGGCTGGGTAGGCACTATTGGCCCAGTCTGGATTTAATAAAAAAAAGAAAAGATATTCTGGGAATAAATATAATTCTGGGAAAACAAAAATAAATTGTGGAAATAATATTTTGGGAAATAACTTGAGGAAATAAAATTCTGGAAATGGGAAAAATATAATATATATGGTAAATAATAATTATTTTGAGGAAAAATAAATATGGAAAGGGTTATCAAAGAAGTATTGTACCGGAATAATATCCGGGTATAGGTATAAGTATGGTATTATTTTTGGACACTGGAAATAAATGGTGAATTATGATGATAATGGAAATTAACCCGGGGAAGTAACCGAGACGAGTTTGTATTTAATTTACGGTATATAGTATTAGCATGACATTTGCATATCACTTATGTGTGCATATTATTTGATTGATATAGGAGTTGATAACGAGCAGATGCCTGAGGAACCGGACTTGGAGTCTGTTGGACAATTCCATAACTGATAATCGGCTAAGGTGAGGATGGATAACCTTGGATATGTGCCCGTAATACTGTGTGTGTTTTTGTTGTTTGATTGAACTGCTGAAATGATTATTGACTGTTATTTGATTGCTATGGAAATTGTTGATGCTGTTGTTGGATTGTGTTTAGACTTGTGGATATTGTGTTGAAAATAATGCTGAACTGTTAACTGTGATTAATTGTCGTTATGAGTCTGTTGTTGGTTTGGTCTGTGGAATAATCTGAAATAATGGAAAGTTGGATAATTGAGGATAGAGTAATGAAACTGGTCTGAATTTGAGATGATGATATAATTGTCACGTGGAAAGTAGTGGTACGACTAGATGGTTAGAGGCTAGTTCTGTGGTGTCATGGCCGGTTTGGTTTGGTTGTTGGGGATGTTGATCCCGGATGATGTTGTTATTGGGATGTTGATCCCGGATTTGTTGTTATTGGGATGTTGATCCCGGATTGTGATTTGGCCTGGCATCTGGAATTAGTTAATAACCAGGTACGACCCCAGCTTGTCTAGTGACGGGGCCCAGAAGATAAAATTGGTAATACTAGTAAGTAATCTTTTGGTCTTGGCTCAATTGTGTTATGGTAGATTTCTTGTGTTGTGTTTGTCTGTGTTTACTTCGAAAGTATTATGGTTGACTACATGTCTCTGTTTATCATTCGTCGGTGAGCACTTCGGACTCATCCCTCACCTGCGGGCTTTCATCCCGTAGGTTAAGTTGTTCATAGTTCAGGTACGACGTTCGATGGCTGCTGCTTTCTTCTCCACCTGACTCCGGATCCATACCCCGCTGCATGTGCATAGAGTCTTCCGCTGCTGTTCTGTTGCATATGTTACTGTATTATAATTCCGCTGCTGTGATTGCTTGCTCTTTTCTCTATTGTTGTAATATGTTGTGAGCTGTGTATTGCTGAGTAATGGTCCCCGAGTATGGGTGACGATTGTATTATATGGTGCTGTTGTAAAATACTTGCGAGTTGTACAGTATTCCCTATCAATAAGAATAGTTTCGGCACGTGTTTACTGTGTTCGGTAAATAGGGGTCGGGGCGCTTCATGTAACAGCCCAGGTAAAAATTTCATTTTTACCGGGACTGTTTAAGTTAATTTACAGTAATTTACCATTGATTATAATCTTGGGTAATTAATTTATGATAAATCGAGCATTGGATTCCGAAACCGAGCCCTGTCCCACGTCCGGGATTTTTCTGCAGATTTTACGGACCAAAGTTGGGATTATTCGGGTCCAGGAATCTTCAAAAAAGTCGGGTTTATCCTCGAGTTAACGGACCAGAAATAAAGGTAAGGGGGTATACTGGATATTTTCTGGTCCAGACAGTGCACAGTATATCAGCATAGTGAAGATGCTTTTTCCTGTGAAGTCTGTGATCTGCTTTTCTTGTGAGCATGTAAAACCTTGTCTCCCCTGTGATGCTCGTGATACACCTCGTTATAACCTGCTCTTCCCCTGCTTTCTTCTTCACGCCATCACCCTACTTCTCCTTCTTCATTTAGCCTTCTGCCCAGCTCTTCTGCAACCTGCAAAGAGGAAGAAATAATAATAAAAAAAACAAAAACAAACCCAGCAAACACCACCCCAGCTGCCACGTCACCACCCACTTCTTCTTCTTTTTTTTTTCTTTTTCCTCTCCACCGCTGTCGTGGCCACCACCCAGACCACCTGCACCGAGATCACCTCGCCGCCACCTCCTCCCTCTCTTTTTCTTCTCCCCTCGCCGGCCGTCCACCCTGCAGCTCGCCATCGCCGCCGAGTCGAGACAAGCTCGACAAGAGGTTCCGCCCGCCGCCAGCCTCCCTCGCCCGATCTCCCCGCTCGCGCCGCCTCCTCCGTCGCACCTGTGTCGTGACCACCTCGCGCCTCTGCCCGTGTCGTCGCCTCGCCGTCCGTTCGCGTGCGCCACCGTGGTCTGCAACGCCCGAGGTGAGCAGCCCGTTTGTGAGGTTCCGACCCGGATGGGTCGTGATGTGGGTCGCGGGTAACCCGGTTGGTTTGACTGGGTTGGGTTGTGAGTTTTGTTGGACTTGGTCAGATGGGTGTTGGGCTGAAGAGTTGGGTTTCGGGCTAGTGGGCTGACGGATGCGGGCCTGCTGCGTGGGTTGGCACCTGGGCCCTGCTTGGGGCTTGGGTTAGCCCATATAGTAGGCTAGGCTTGGACTCACAGGCCCAGCCCGATTTTAATAAAAAAAAAGAAGAGAAGAAATAAAATCTGGAAAAATATAATGGAAAGGAAAATTAATTTTGGAAAAATATTATATGGTATATAACATATGAAAAAAAACTAATTTGTAGTAATAATATTTTGGAAAGTACATACTTATGAAATAATTATGGAAAGGGTATCTTCAAAGTATTATACCGGAATAATATCCAGGTATGAGTAAATATGGTATAATTCAGACACATGGGAAATAAATGGTGAATGATGATGATAATGGAGAATTAACCCGGAGGAGTAACCGAGATGAGTCAGTATTTATTTTTCGGTACACAGTATTAGCATGGCATTTGCATACCACCTTATGCGTGCATATTATTTGATTGATATAGGAGTTGATAACGAGCAATTTGCTGAGGAACCGGACTTGGAATCCATTGGACACTTCCATAATTGAGTAATCGGCTAAGGTGAGGATGGATAACCCTTGTTATGTTGCCTGTAATACTTGTGTGCTTTGTTGTTTGATTGAACTGCTGAGATGTCGATTATTGGCTGTTTGGTTACTATGGTTATCATTGTTGCTATTGGACCATGATATTGATTCTATGTTAAGATTGATGTTTAACTATTGATTGTGGGTAATTGAGAGAAGGATAATGGAATTGGAAATGGAAATTGGAATTGATTTGAGATGATGATATAAATGTCACGTGGAAAGTAGTGGTACGACCCGATGGTTTGAAAATTAATTTTGGGATGCTATGGTCGGTTACTTGGTTTGGTTACTTGGAATGGTTGGCATGTCGATGCCTGTGGTTGGGGTATACCGAATACCCAGTGGTTCGGATATACCGAATATCCGGTTGGCATGTTGATGCCTGTGGTTGGGGTATACCGAATACCTAGTGGTTCGGATATACCGAATATCCGGTTTTGGGACATGGTCCCGGTATGGTAAGAATGGTATGGTTCTCATGACCTGGCATCCGGAATTAATTGATAACCTGGTACGACCCTGGCTTATCCAGTGACGGGGGCCCAGAAGATAAAATTGGAGATAATAATAAATATTCTTTTGGTCTTGGCTCAGTTTTATATGAGATATGCTGTTGCTTTACTTGTGTTTACTTTGCTGTATTACGGTTGCCTGCATATCACTGTTTATCCTTCGTCGGTGAGCACTTCGGACTCACCCCTCGCCTGCGGGCTTTCATCCCGTAGGTTAAGTTGTTTCGTAGTTCAGGTACGACGTTCGATGGCTGCTGCTTTCTTCTCCACCTGACTCCGGATCCATACCTCCGCTGCATGTGCATATAAGTCTTCCGCTGCTGTAATATATATGTTGTTGTGTTGCTGCTTTCCTATTTGGCTTATGATGATGTTTATACTGGATGTGCTGCTGCTGTTGAGCTTGTGTGTGGTTGAATAATGGTCCCCAAATGTGTGGGTGACAGATATTGTCTTGGAACTACTGTTGTATTTGGATTTACCATGTAGTATTTGACTGCGATGTACTGTCTGTTCTATCAATAAGAATAGTTTCGGTACGTGTTTACTGTGTACGGTAAATGCGGGTCGGGGCGCTTCACTTCATCCCCACTGAACATAGATATATACAATTATCTCTTGATAGGGGCGGAGTTAAAAAAAAAAGGTTAAAGGGGGCCAGACTAATGTGAAAAATAGGAAAAAAATCATGATTCCCTACCACTAAACCACTAAGGTTATTTTACTATTGTATACTACATATTATTAATATTTTGATTTAGAGGACCATGACTGCGACCTAAATCCGCCCCTTTCTCTTAGAATAGAGTTTTGACGCGTGATTTGTAACAGCCCGGGTAAAATTTATGTTTTTACCGGGATTGTAAAAGGCCTTGTATAGTAATTTACCTTATGAAATTAATCTTGGGTAATTATTTCAGGGTGAATTATGTATTGGATTCCGAAACCGACCCTTACCCCATGTTCCTGATTTTTCTGCGGATTTTACGGACCAGAGTTGGTATTTTTGGGGTCCAGGAATCTCGAGAAAAGTCAGGTTTATCCTCGAGATAACGGACCAGAATAAAGTCAAGGGGGTATTATAGTTATTTTCTGGTCCGGACGGGACACGCCTCACATGATGCACAGTAAGTGCATAATTGAGGCTGCTGCCGCCTCTTTTCTATGCTGCCCGTGTCTCTCCTGTGTAACCTGTGAAAAGCTTTTTCCTTTCCTTTTCCCGTATTTTCTTTTCCTGCCTCCCAGTGCACACCCACACTACCATCTTTTCTTCTACAGACACACACAGCCAGTCTTCGCCATTTTTGTTTGCCTGCAAAACCATCTCCTGCAACTCATCTGAAACCAGAAAAAGAAAAGAAAGAAAAGAAAAAAAAAAGAAGAAACAACATAACATTCAAACTGCCACGTCATTACCTCCTCCTTTCTTCTCCTCCACACCCGCTGCCACCACCGACCGAGCCACACCAACCACCGACGCCACCACCCGAGAACACCACCACCCGAGAACACCACCACCAGCCACCGAGACCACCACCTGCAACCCACGACCAAACACCACAGCACCGCCACCTTCTCCCTTCTTTTCCTCCCTTCTTCCTCCTCGTCGTTTCGCTCGCTCGCCGCTGCAGACTGCCGCCACGACGTTGCCACCAGACGACCCGACCGCACGATCCACCTACTGCCGCGCCTCGCCGTTCGCCTGCAGCTGCCAGCAACAACCGCTGCCTCATCTGCCACGACACCAGCCTCCCTCGTGCTGTTCCTCCCCGTCACCCGTGCCGCCTTGATCCGCCGTCTGCAACGCCGCCCTCACCAAGGTGAGTTGCGGGTTGAAGAAGACCCGGTTGGGTCAAGGCATGGGTTGGGTTGATTTGGGCTGTTGTGGTATGGGTCTGGGCTTGGCGTGGGCCTGTGGCTCATGCCTTGGTCTGGGCCTCTCCACCTAGGCCAGGGGCTGACCTATTAGTTTTCTTTTGTGGGCTTGACTGTTGGCCCAGTCCAGTTTTAATAATTAAAAGAAAAAAAAGAAATTTTGGAAAAAAAATAAAATTAAAGATTACAAAATATATATTCTGGAAATTAATTGAAAAAAATAAATAATAATAATAAGGTTTATATTTATGGAAATAATACTTTGGAAAAAAATATTATATGGTAAATACCCTTGATATATGTTATGATAATTACTTTTGAGAAGAGATATGTAAGTTAGCATTTGAGAAATTATTTTATGGTAAGTATATTTTTGAAAAAATATGGTAAGTATATTTTTGTGAAGATAAATGAAATAAGTACTTTGACATAATATTATTTTTAGGAATCAACGTAATTATAATAAGATTTATGTCTTTAAAAAAATGCTATATGGTAAAATACTTTTCTAAAAGGATATGTATGCTACGAAATATTTTGGAAAACATATATATATATTTACGGTGAATATTTTCTTTTGGAAAAGAATATAAATACTCATGGAAAATATTTGGAAAGGGTATTAACAAAGTATGTACCGGAATAATAACCGGGTATAAGTATAGTATGGTATTTTGACACATGAATAGTAAATGGTGAATTATGATGATGACGGAATGTAACCCGAGATGATCACCGAGTGGGCGTAGTGTTTCACTTTGCGGTTTACAGTATTAGTTACCATTTGCATATCACGATTGTGCATCTTATATGTGCATATATTATTGTTTGATATAGGAGCTGATAACGAGCAGTATCCCATGGAACCGGAGCCGGGACAATTTGAGGACTTTCAGGAGTAGGGAAAATCGGCTAAGGTGAGGATGGATAACCTTTGATATGTTGCACATAATACTGTGTTGCACATAATACTGTGTTTGTTTCTCTGATTGTTGTGTTACTATTATTGTTGTTGATCTGTTAACCATGGATAAACTGATATGATGAGATAATTGGATAATTGGAAGTTGTGTTAACGACTGTATTGTCACTTGGAAAGTAGTGGTACGACTCGATGGTTAGAGACTGTTTTGTGGTGGCTATGATCTGGGTTACTTGTGATAAGCATGTCTATGCTTGGGATGTCTATCCCAGATTATTATATTTTTTGGGATGTCTATCCCTGGGATCTATTTTTGGGATGTCGATCCCTGGGCTCTCTTGGTTTGATCTAGCACCCAGAACATGTTAATAACCAGGTACGACCCTAGCTTGTCCAGTGGCAGGGCCCTGAAGATAAAATTGGAAATTATATTGTCTTTTGGTCTTAGCTCAGTTATAATCTGGTTGAATCTTTGACTTGTCTTTGCTTATATTTTCTTCGAAAGTATTGTGTTTGCCTGCATATTACTGTTTATCCTTCGTCGGTGAGCACTTCGGACTCACCCCTTGCCTGCGGGGTTTCATCCCGTAGGATGAGTTGTTCGTAGTACAGGTACGTGGTTCGGCCAGCTGCTGTTTCTACTCCACCAGACCCCGGATCCATACCTTCGCTGCTTCTCATTCTAAGACTTCCGCTGCTGTATTTAATATGTTGTTGTCTTGTTGTATCATATGTTTTCTGTTGCTGCTGTTGAGCTTGAGAGTGTTGTGGCTTGAATAATGGTCCCCGGGATCGGGTGACGGATGTTGTATTAGAGTTTGCCTTGTACCGTATTTGTATCATATGTACTGTCTGCTACTGTAATAAGAATAGTTCTGGCACGTGTTTACTGTGTACGGTAAATACGGGTCGGGGCGCTTCATGATTGCACTAAAGAAGATTTCATGAAATTTTCTTTAGGAAATCTTTGTGTATCTAGAATGTAAATTGGGTTCTGTTGAACGTGAAAGAAACAAACCAAAAATGCAAAATAAATCACCACTTAAATTGAAAAATCTCTAATTTAGCCGCTAGTTAATTTATATGGGTTGGATCCAGTCTGTGATATAGAATAATACGCCCATGCTCATAGGTATAACATATCCATACTCGATAGTGGATTCAAACCAGCCCACAACCAAGAAGACAAATCTCTTCAATTGAATTGTAGGTTTCGTAAGGCGGTTTAAATTTCTATCAAACAATCGGTTCAAAATTTGTATCGTACGTACCAATTTAAATGAATAAATCGACACTTAACCAGAGATGTGGATCCAAAACAAATTATTAACACCTGTATGTTTTCATTATTTTGGGCAATAATTATAAATATCTTAGATTTGTTCCCTTCTTAACAATTTTGAGTTCTTTAACTAAATTCCTTACATTTGTATGGTGCATCCTTGGATCGAATAAGATGGGACAACAAAAGTATATATGCTTAAGCTTAGTAAATATTTATGCAAATATCATTGACAATGGGGATATTTTCCCTAAAAAAACAAATCTTTTTCTTTTCTTTCAACTTACTTCTTTCTATGTTAAGAAATCAAGCGTGGAAAGAGAACGTTTTATGTAGGATCTGGGAGCTAAACCAGTATGTAAATTTGGCCTGCAAGTGTTGCCATCAGTAAACCTGCAGGTGTAATTCATCTAGTAAAAAAGGCATGATTCCACCTTGTTTTGCCCACAGTTATAAAACACAAAGCACACAGCAAAACTACACTGAAAACAAGTACCGCACCTCAAAAGAAGTTAGCCCAACTCATCCTCGTGACACCTTGCATGCCTATATATATAGGTTGTATAACTTTTCTTGAGAGATATGCATTTAGTTGGTCACTATAAAATCAACCCAGAGCTATAGAATCTTGAAACCACTTTGCATCAACAAAATCAAGAAAAGAATACATTAGGAAAGTGAGAGTGAGACAGGAAGAGATAGCTTGAGAGGGGAGAGATATGGAAAGCAAGAAGAAACTGATCAATAATGGAGGAGCAAGCGTCTTCCAGATGCCTCTTCATTACCCCAGGTACACCCAGAAAGACTACGAGATCATGCAAGAGTATCAACTTGACAGGCTCCTCAACGAGTATGGGTTGCCAACAAACGGTGACTTGGCCTACAAGAGGAAATTTGCAATGGGTGCTTTTCTGTGGCCAACATACCATGATCAAGAACCCACCATACCCGACTCATCATTACATGTTTGCTACCCGTCTAGACATTCTCCTCCTTATAGTAAGCAACTGATCAAGATCGTAGACTTCGTGTATCGGATGTTGGGGTTGCATAAGATGTATCTGTCTAATTAGTACTATGTATATGTATTATGATCAGTTACTAATCTGTACTTCTGTAATTTTGTACTTGAAGATGGAACATGCTCCTTATTCTCTATATACCTACCTACTGTTCCATGTCTCTGTGTTTTTTTTTTTTGCCTTTTTTATATCCACTCTTCTTTGTTTTTTTTCTTTACCTTTTTTGTTTTCTGAAGAGGATTTGATCGAAATCTTGATTCAGTACCTTCAGTACTTTTCTGAAAAGGAGGAAAATATTCTGTTCTTTTTTTTCCTGACAAACCAAATTAAGTACCTATGATATAATGAAGCAATACAAACGTGTAAATAACTACCAATAAATAATAAAGGAAAAGAGAGCACTATCAAACAACTTAATATAACCAGAAAAGAAAACAGAAGATCATGTTGCGACGTGATAAAGTTCATAAATGTTGTTTCTCGCCACGGGATATTGGTTAATTGATTATTTACACCAATAAATAATAAAGGAAAAAGAGAGCACCATCAAAGAACTTAATACAACCAGAAAAGAAAACAGAAGATTATGTTGCGACCTGATAAAGTTCATAAATTTTGTTAAAGTTCATAAATGTTGTTTCTCGCCACGGGATATTGGTTGATTGATTGATTGAAGTAATATGATGCTCATATGTCCACCAAAAAATATAACTCTAATAATTATTAAGCTTAAGCACCTACCTCTTCTCTCTTTCTCTCTTGTAGAAAACCCTAGGTCTACAGATTAGGGCTGCCGCCTGCCACCGACGACTTTCTTTTCAGCGGTGAGCCCCCACCAAAGTTCCCTAGCTAGTTTTTTTTTTTTCTATTATGTTTTAGTTGTGTTGATTTATTCCCACTTTTGTGGGTTTAGTCCCTTTTTGTGGGTTTGTTTCTCTCCATTAGGATATTTTCTCACGTTATTTTTGTGTTTCAAATAAAACTATGGGAGCCAAAAGCCAAATTGTTCTTTATCTACCGCAAAAGCTTACCAACAAAGAAATATTTCACCTCACAGACCTCACATTTACATGTCAGTTTGGTGGTTGTTGCACGGACCATACAAGACATGATGCTCGCGAGAGTAGTGTGCTTTTGTAAATCTTCATATGAAGGATATAAATCTCGTTTTGTATCTCGATATAGTAGATTGAAAAGAATTTTCATGTTTAATTTTTGTTATGCTTTTGCTAGAATAGATTTTTACTTTCAGATCTTTAGTTCTGTCTATATGAATGATGCTCTCTTTCCCAAAAAAACAAAAAAACATATCTCTAATATCTTTTTTAAAACGGAGAATTCACAATGACTATTAAATCTACTTGAGTTAATTTTTTACATTTATGTTTTAGATTTGTATCAAAAATTAATTATATCTAAAAATATATAAACATTATAAAAAATTGTAAGGGCAACGAGCATAAATCCATCAATATAAAATATTTAACAAGAGGGATTATGGAGTCAATTTTATTTTTTTTTAAGAAAAATTTAAAATTTTGGTATAAATCATAAGATGATTGATACTTATTCAAAAAAATTTTTACATTTTTGTTTTTTTACAAACATTTAAATTTTAGAAAAATATATTGATAATATACCTTAAATATAGTTATATTTTTTTTAGTAATGTTGTAACAGCCCAGGTAAAAATTTGGATTTTTACCGGGACTGTAAAAGTCGTTATACAGTGATTTACTGTAACAGCCCGGGTAAAATTTGGATTTTTACCGGGACTGTAGAAGTCGTTTTACCGTGATTTACTGTTGAATTAATCTCGGGTAATTAATTCAAGGTAAATCGGGAGTTGTTTTTCGAAACCGAGAGTTTTCCCGCGCTCGGGAGTATCTTCCTAACTAACCGAGCCTCGGTTTCCAGTTCCGAGACTTGGACAACGTTCAGGAGGATTAATCGGATTTTCCGAGCCCAAGTCATATTTTTGGACTCGGGACGGGATTTGTCGGAAAGACGGGAGTATCCCTGCGTTTACGAGATCCCGGCACGAGAATCCGGACCGGCCAAATGAGGCTTGCCCCGAGCCACTCTTCTTCCTCCTCTCTCCTTTCTCTTCCTCTTTCCCCGTTACATTTCTTCCTCTCTCCCGGTTTTTCCCCGTCCGCGCGGGCCCCACTTTCTTCTCTCTTTTCTTTCTTTCCCTTCCTTTCTCCTTCTCCTTTTTCTTTCTTTTTTTTCTTTTTTTTCTTTCTTCCAGCCGCCTACACCCGTGACCGACACCCCTCCCCTCACTTTCAATCTTTTCTCCTTTTTCCTCCTTGTCTCTTGTTTCTTTTCTTTTCTTATTTCTCTCTCCACCTCCCGATTCCTCACACCCTCTCCTGCAACTACTTCTTTTCTTTTCTTTCTTTCTTTTTCTTTTCTTCTCCTCCCACACCTGCAACCGCCACCACGAAACACCACCTCGCCACCGAGTCTAACCACCGCCGCGCCTACACCAGCAAACGCGACTGCCGCCGCGTCGCCTCCCCTCTTCCACCCCCTTCCACGTCTCGCCACCGCCAAGCAATTCCGGGATGAGACGAGCCTGCAGACGGCCACGACCCACCTGCAACCTCGCGTCGTTGCCTTTGCCGTGCAGATTCGCCTCCAAACCCCTCGCCTTCGTCGCTGTTGAGGCCAGCCGCCCGCCGTTCCTCCTTCGAGCTCCTCGCCGACGAACGCCACCAGCTGCCGACGCCCGGACCCGCTGGCCCTTCCTTCTTCCTCGTCGCCGTCGCCCTGAGCTCCTCTCAAGCTGCTGTTCGCCGTCCCATGCCGCTGCCTCACCGTCGCCGTCATCTGCTCATCAAGGTGAGCATCCACGGGTTGATGGTAACCCGGGTGTGTGTGGCTTGAGTCGGGTTGACCCGGTTGTAAGGATGTGGATTTTGGTTGTTGGTTTGGGCTGGGAGGTTTTTTCTCTGTTTGGGCTGATGGGTTGGATATTGATAGTGGGCTTGGGTATATGGGCTGAGTTTGGTTGGTTGTGGTTAGTTTTGGGCTCGTGATGATGGGTTGTGGGCTTTGGCTTGGACTGGGCTGCGCATGGGCTGAGTCTGGGCCTGGATGGGTCTGGACTTGGTACTATGCAAGGCCTGGACCAACACTATTTGGCCCAGTCCAGAAATAAATAAAAAAAAATAAATAATAAAAAAATAAAATAATAATAATAATAATAATAATAATAATAAAAAAATCTGGATATATATATATAAAGACTATATAATTCTGAAATGTAATTTTGAAAAGGGAATAATTTTGGGAAATAAATAATTTGGGAATATATATATACTTAGTAAATAATAATTTCTGGGAAGGAAATAATGGGTAATTTTGGATAATTATTGTAAATGCTATTTGGAAAAGAAAGTATATAGGTATATTTATTAATACGAATTTATTTTTAGGAAGTAACTTCGTATAACTGGTTTTTTCTAGAAATATAGTTTCCTAATATAATAATATTTGGTAAATAAAGTATGGTAAATAGTTTTATTTGGAATATATATATACATACGTAAGTTATCTTTTTTAGGAAATTATGAAGATTATTATTCTGGGAAATTATAATTATGAAAATATATTTTGAAAAAAAAACGTTTTAATTAAAGTATGGTACCGAAATTATATTCGGATATACGTATGGTTAATTATTTTCGGTAAAAGAATAATAACGGATATGAACCGGGATGGGTATATTTCGCATTTTGGGCATCATATGTAACGCCCCGAATTTTCAAAATTTGATTTTTTCGGAATTTTCAAAATTTTATTCCAGTTTTACCCTTGAGGGTATTTTCGAGTTTTAGTCGAGGAAATAAATTACTATGCCTTGGAAATGTCAATTTTAAGTGGGTGTCGTTCATGGTTCGGGTTCCGTTGGGAACGGATCCGAGAACGGGGTGAAACGCGAAGATTAATGGAGGGTACTATGAAACTACGTCGTTTTGGGACTGTTTAAAAAAAAAAGCGTTGACCAGGGGGTTGACCGCGCCTAGTGGAACGACATGTCGTCCACTAGGCACAGCCAACCCTAGCCGGCCACTCTCCTTTATCTTTTCTTTTTTTCTTTTCTTCTTCTTTCTTATTTTTCTTTTTCTCTTCTTCTCCAAACCTCCAAACCGCCGCCGCCTACCCCCTTCTCCTCTTCCTCTTCTCGTGCTCTCTCTCCCTTCTCCCCCTTTTTTTTTTGCTCTCCCGTTCCTTCCCTCTTTCTCCTCTTCCGTTCTCTTTTTCTCTTTCGTTTTCCCGGCACACTCAAGCACACGAGCCGCCGCTGCACGTCCCTCATACCCTCGCCGTCGACGTCGTGTGTTGTAGAGGGGGAAGACTCGCCGCCACCTGGGTAAGCGCCGCCGTCCTTCCCTCTTTCTTTTCCTTCATCTTTTGCTCTTTATTTTCTTTGGGGTCTGATTTGTTTTAACGGGTTTTGGGTTTCGATTTGTTGTGTTGATGGGTGTTGGATCGGTGGCGGGTGGATCTGTGTGGTGTGTGGTGTGTGGTGTTCGTGTTGTTGTTGGTCCTTTGTCTCGGCGGGTCTGTGTCGGTGTTGGTTGCGGGTTCGTCGGCAGTGAGGTGCTCAGGTTGCCGTGTGTGTTTTCCGGGCAGTGTCGGTTCGGGGTTGCAGGTTGTTGTGGGGTGCTTGGCTGGTTTGGACAGTGGCAGTTTGAGTTGAATTTTCCGGTAAGGGCTCCTTTTTCCCAATTCTGTTCTTGAATCAATTAAGGAGTTAAGGTTGGGTTGTTGTTAATCGTGTATGGCTGAGTTGAATGCGGTATGGGTATTGTTTTGTTGGTGGCAGATTTACCGTGATTGGTTTTTGGAGGTTGCGGGATTTTTCGGCGAGGTCACCGGAATCCGGCGAAGGCTCAGGAATTTTCCGGCGAGGCTCGGGAATTTTCCGGCGAGGCTCGGGAATTTTCCGGCGAAGGCCCGGGTCGTTATTTCGGCATTCCACGGTATATACGGTGTATTTTAAATCTATATCCGGCATGTACTTATATTCGGAATTGGGGTTATGTATTTAATAGTGATTAGTGGAAACCGAGAGTGTGAGTAGTATGAAGCCGGTAATTACCGACACGGGTAGAACCTTAGGCCAGGAATCTTTGGACATCGGGTTAACCTTGGACTTAAGTAACGGGCTTTGAGCCCAATCCTATAATTAATTAAATAAGGACTTGTGGAAGTGGGCTTTAGGCCCGGAAATTGTAATTGGGCTTAGATTGGACTTTAGGCCGGGAATTCGTAAAGGACTTAATAAGTGGGCCATAAGCTCGGGAACTACTCTTGGACTTAGTTGGGCTTAAGCCCGGTGAACCTTAGGTCCCGCTACTTGGAGTTTTTGGTGAGAGGACATTAAGTCGGGTTTAGACCCGGGAATTTCATAATTGGCTAACTAGGGACGGGTTTAACTCAGTTGAGCATTATAGTTGCATGCATGCACGTCTTTATTGTTTGTGTTTGTAATTTGTTGTGTGTGCCGGTATTCAGGCACGGGTAATACCTCGGGAGCTGGAGGATCTGTTTTGGGAAAGGCTCCACAGGACAATCGTCGTTGAGGTGACTTTATATGTCTTTTTATGTTTGTACGCATGAGCTCGTTAGAATGGTTTGCTTGAGTTGCATGCTTGTTTGCTAACATGCTGTAATCTGTATCGTGTGCCTAAGTGTGCTTTTTGCTTATGAGCTGGATGATTGGAATGTTATGGTTTATAACATGTGATGTGATTCTGGGTGTTTGGTGTGATGTGTTGTGGGTAGGAGACCCGGTTATCTGATTGAGATGTTTTATCACACAACCCTGTTAAATCATAACTAGTGGCACACATAGACTTTTAATTGTGGATAAAGATAATGTACAGTAGAAGTTAGGCTACTGTGTGCTGATGACCGGTCGTTTCGAGCGGGAAGTGATACCCCTCGGGTTTGCTTGCGGTTTAGCAAGTGTTATGCAGATATGCATGTGGGTCTGTGATGACCGGTTTCTACCTCCCTCCTTCTACCTTCCCCTTTCTACCTCCCTCTTTCTCTCTGTCTCTCTCTCTCTCTCTATGGTTATGTTGGGCTTCGTGCCTGGTTTTATTTGGGCTTATGCCTGGTTGTCTCATGAGACGGGACCGAGCTCGACGCACACAGTAGGGGGCCCTGAATAATAAATCATAATAAGAAAACTTAACACACAACAGATGGAGGATAATAAACTGTATGCTTGATTGTGTTGGCATGTTAGTACTGATTGTTGTATGTTTGCATGCTAGTCTGTTGCTCTTCTTTCCTTTCGGACTTGATCTGCACACTCTCATAATTAGATATATATTGCTCACTGAGTAGGCGACTCACATAATCGCCAACGTTGTTTTTCAGACTTTAGATAGCGTGCAGTCACTTACCATCCTTCCAGAGTACGGACGTGGTTATCTCAGCAGGTAGCTGTGCTTGATCTCCCGGTTGGATCCATATAGTCGGCATGCATGTTGTTTTGATTCTCTTATTTTTACTCCGTGTGTTCTTCCGCTGCATTGGATTTATATTGAGATGTCACTTTTGATTTTGGATTATTTTACCGGCGGATTGCCAGGATTTACTATTGATGATGTATCGGCAGGATGCCGGGTTTGATTTGAGGCTTACTAAGCCGGTTGAATATGTTGTTATGACATCTCTTTTTATTGAGAATTTTTGGATATTGTTGATATTGGTTTTCGTGTCCCGGGTTACAGGGGTATTTTGGTAATTTCCTTTATTTGAGTATTTTATTGTAAAATTGGGACACGGCTGTTTCATCATAGTATACCGATTATGTGCATTTATGTGAGTGTATATTGTTTTGTGTATAGGATTGATATCAGGCAGTTTCCCGAGGAGCCGGCGTCGGACCGGTCATAGTTTCCGGAATTGAGTAATCGGCCAAGGTGAGGATGGATAAACCTTGATATGTGCCCGTAATACTGTGTATGCTTTGTTGTTTGATTGAACCGTTGAAATGATCCTTGTTAGTTAATTGATTGCCATGAATGTTGTTGCTGTTGCTGGGCTGTGTGGATTAATCATGTAGATACTGTGAATAATTGTTGTACTGTTAATTGTGTGTAATTAGTGATATGAAATTGCGGATTGGTTGAGCTTGAGAAACAATCTGTGAAGATTATGACTGCTGTGATGTTGTTGTTGTTGATGTTAGACTGTGTTATTGGATTTGTGATATTGTGTAGAAGATAATGATGAACTGGTCAATGTGGATAATTGGGAAAAGAATAATGAGTTTTGGAAATGGAACTGAAACTGAAAGTGATATGATGATATAATTGTCACTTGGAAAGTAGTGGTACGACTAGATGGTTAGAGGCTAGTTCTGTGGTGTCATGGCCAGAGGGTTTGTTGGTTGGGGTGTTGACCCTGGATTTGTGATATTGGGATGTTGATCCCGGATTTGTGATATTGGGATGTTGATCCCGGATTTGAGATATTGGGATGTTGATCCCGAATTTGAGATATGGGGATGTTGATCCCAGATTGTGGTGGGGCCTGGCATCCAGAATTAGTTAATAACCAGGTACGACCCTAGCTTGTCCAGTGACGGGGCCCGGGAGATAAAATTGGTAATAAAAATTAATAAGTAATCTTTTGGTCTTGGCTTTGATGTGATTTAGTGAGATTCCTTTGACGTGTTGGTAGTGTTAGATTCCTTGATGCGTTGTTTGAATTAGATTCTGCTGTCGTGTTGTGTGTGTAGTTTCATCTGTTTGATGGTTGTTTTACTTCGAAAGTATTATGGTTGAATATATCACTGTTTATCTTTCGTCGGTGAGCATTTCGGACTCACCCCTCGCCTGCGGGGTTTCATCCTGTAGTATGAGTTGTTTGTAGTGCAGGAACGTACGGGGCAAGCTGAAGCGTACCCTCGGACAGGACTCGGATCCATTAGTTGCATTGGGCTTGCATACGTTATCATGTGAGTCATAAGTCTTCCGCTGTGCATATTGTTGAGTTTACTGCTGTGTGTATGTCGTGATTGGGCCATTGGGCCGGATGGTTGTTGTTGTTGCTGTACCCGAGGTCGGGTGCATATTATTATCTTTGGGCCGTTGGGCCGGATTTTTCCAGTTGCATTTACTGTCTGTGCCACGTGTCGGCACTATTATTTGGTAATTACTGTTTATTGGGTAAATTTGGGTCGGGGTGTTTCATTTACCGAATGAATTAATCTTGGGTAATTAATTCAATGTAAATCGGGCATCTTTTTTCGAAACCGAGATTTTTCCCGCGCTCGGGATTTTTCCGTGAATTTTACGGACCAAGTTGGTATTTTTCGGGTCCCGGAATCATCAGAAAATCATACCAGAAATATAACTAAGGAGGTATAGCAGTTATTTTTTGGTCCGGTTTGGACACACCTGCATTATTGAGGCAATAATGTAGGCGGCGCCTTTTCTTTTTCTTCCTATGTCACCGGTGATTTTCTGCATGCTTTGCACCACCCAGTACCATCTTCATTTCCTGCAAAACACCATAACCCAGCTCATTTTCCCGTTCTTTCCCTGCAAAACAAGTCATGCCTTCTACACACAAAACCAACCAGAAAAAAAAAACAACAACCAAGCACACCATCAACCACCCAACTGTCGCCCGCCTGCACGCCGAGCACAACCACCAACGCACCACCATCTTCCTCTTCAAGTGCTGCCACTCTCCTCGTTCCAGCCGTCGCCGCCAGCCTCGCTTCCTCCACATGACCGCCACGACGCCGTCCTCTTCGCGTCAGCCGCCACAACCACCGCGTCACGCTCCTCCCCGCAAACAGCACCACCACACCGACGGCTGCAACCACCAGCACCAGCGACGCCACTGCCCCGCCTCGCCGTGCCTCGCCGTCTTGCCTGGCCAATCGCGTACGCCGCGTCCTCCTTCACGCCGCCCTCACCATCCTCTCCGCGTGCGATGACCCACAACCGGCAACAACCAAGTCGCCATCTCACGCCTCCTGTTGCATCGCCACCGCAGCCGACGGCTCACGATCCGATGCAAGCCAGCGTCGTCGCCTCCGTCCGTGCCGCCTTCTCCCTGACGCGCCCCGTCGCCGCTGCCTCGCCTCGCTGCTGCTTCCATGTCGCGCTGCCGCTCCCACAACAAGGTGAGGTGCGGATTGGTTTTGCCACGGGCGGGTCGACCCATTTCTGATGGGTTCAGCCCGGACCCATCCTGTCTGCGTGGGTTGGGTTTGGCCTGGGCATGGGCTGAACTAGTTGGGCTCATGGGATTGGATTTGGGCTGCATGGTCTGGCCCAATCCGTTATATGTAAAAAAAAGTAAATAATAATATATATACAGAAATGGATTATTAAATATATATGTTGGAAAAATATTTCTAGAAAATAGACAAACAATAAATTTGACCAGATATAATATATCCTTTGAAAAATTACTTATATACTATTGAAATGTTTTGGTAAAATGTATATATGCGTTAACATAAATGATTTTGGAATAACTTTTGGAAATATATATGTACGACTAATTTCGGTAAATGTTTTGGAAATAAATATGGTATTGTATATTCTGAGAAATATTTCACTAAGTATATATAATAATACCTTTTTGAAAAATAAAATAATAATGAATATATACATAAGATTATTTGTTTTAGAAAATTATTTATGGTAGAAATTAATATATGTTGTATAATTATTTTATGGAAATAATTTTTGGAAAGAGTATATGATATAGAAAATGATTATTTTCACGAAAAATATTTTGAAAAGGATATTATCAAAATATAATACCGGAATAATATCCGGACATAAATACGATATATTATTTTCGTAAATGGATTAATAACGGTAATGATGGTGATAAGGAAAATACAACATGTTATGGCATATCAATTAGTGTGCATCTTATGTGAGCATTTTATTTATTATTTGTTATATAGGATTTGATAACATGAACGAGCACGTGGAACCGGAACCAGAGGAAAAGTTTCCGGAGGAATTTATCGGCTAAGGTGAGGATAAGTAAATATTTATATACTGCTCGTGATATCAAGTTGCTGTTTGTTTACTATATGTGATATTTGCTGGTATGATACTACTTTTGTGACTGTGATTGATTGTTGATGTTATTGATGATGTTGAAATGGTTGGTAAAAGTAAGTTTATTGTTGTTGTTGTTCACTGTGAGAATTGTGTGAGTTAAGTACCGGGGGTACTATTATGTGATAACAGATTGGTTAAGTTTGTATTATCCAGACGAGCTGAGAGGCCGTGAGCCTGCTCGGGATAATGAATAATGGACGGTTAAAAGTAATGTGGAAGCAAGTTGAGAAAGAAGGAAATAATAAAATTGAAACACTTAGACGTCTAGCAAGTCACAGTTAAATGTTAGAGCAGCCAGATGGTAGTCTTTTATTTTATGATGCTGGGGGAGAGGGTGCTTGGGGTCTGCTCCCTGTCTGTACCAATTTTTATTTTAGGCGCTGGGGGAGAGTGTGCTTGGGGTCTGCTCCCTGTCTGTGCCAGTTATACGTGGAGGTACCACGGCGGGGTCCACGGGCTAACTAGCTTGACTACCTGGCGACGGCCACCATTTAACTAGTGATAGGGGCCCTGATAATAAAATTGGTATAGCATGTCTAGAATCACAAAGTGTGTTATTTAAGGTTCGTGAGAATCTTAGTTAATTGTTGTTGATGTGACTTGGTTATTATCGGTTGCTTGTGTATGTATATTTGCTTATGGATTTTACCTGGTGAGCACTTCGGACTCACCCCTTGTCTGCGTGACTCAGTCACGTAGTTTGACTTGTGCTGAGTACAGGAACATACATGGCAAGTTGCAATGTACCCTTGGGCAGGACTCGGATCCATTAGATTGCATCAGGTTTTGCATATGGTGTCTTAACTATTTAAATGCTTCCGCTGTGCTATTATTGTTATTGTACCCGAGGCCGGGTGATTGATATTATCGTTGGGCCATTGGGCCGGATTTCCTGTTGTATATGTTGTTTGTGCCACGTGTCGGCACTGTTGTTCGATAAATACTATGTATTGGATAAATTTGGGTCGGGGCGTTTCATTTTGGTAGCGGAGCAGGCGGTAGGTCCTTGGGTGATTGTTTGCTTATTTGCTGTGCATAGCTCGCTCCATATGTTTATCATTTTGCATTTATGTCATTTAGTTAGTACATGATGGATCCAGTCGAGGGACGTCAGCTTGCCACAGAACATTCACATAAGAGGTAATTGATGTCATAAACATGTAGAAACATAAATATTATTAATATTACTAATATTAATATTACATTATCATTTAAAATTATTTATCTTCTTAGTACAACGTTGACCCTGAAGCTATTGGGGTCATTGGTAATATTGACCCTAATGCTATTGTTCCACGGAACCACATACCGCCCGTGTTGTTCTGGCCAGAAAGCTCGAACCGGTTTGCTGGAGGGAACCGAAGCGGGATGACACCTTGATTGTCTTCAAGCTGCCACTGGGTCTCCGTGAGCAGACCCATGTTGGGCTTGTACTGGTTCTTCAGATCTCTCAAGGTACGCGAAAACTCCTGGGAACGCCTAGCGATTCCTCTGCAGTTCCACACCAATAGTCGGGCCTTTGGCCAAGTTGGTGGTAACCGAGTTACTCTGGGCATGCTCTGGGCAGTCATCGAGAGCTAGTAGTAGGTGCCTTGGTCCAGGAATTGGCAAGTGGGCTCTAGGTTGAATTCCTGAAGTCTTTCAGAAATGAAAAACATGACGAAATTGGCCGAGCCGTAGAAGGAGGTCCTCAGGGTGCTTTGGTCCTCTAGGAAGAACGTCTCTTCCATGGGAGTGACAAAGAACCTGGAGGAGTAGAGTTCGTCGACGAAGACTAGATGAGGCATCCTGCCGAGCTCGCTTGGTAGTTCCTCTGGACGTTCGTTGATCAGGCTGTAGGCCAACCGATTCCTTCTTCCGAGGGAGGCACCCTCGACGAAGAAGATGGATGATGGACAGGCATGTTGTCACGACTCGTTGTGTTTAACTTTTTCTGAACGTTGTGATTTCTTTCAGATGCTTTGTGGTTTTGCTTACCATTGTTTTGCCTTTTATAGAAAAATATTTACCTGTTTTTCAAAGAATAGACCCCACCTGTTTCCCCAAAAAAAAGGTAAAAAAAAAAAGAGAAGGGAAAAAAAATAAATAAACTAAAATATTTTTCGGGGATAGGGAAAGTAGATTCTTTCACAAAAATCCAAACCTTTACGATCTTCAAGATTTTTCTTTTTGAAAATTTTGCCATGGTTTGAAATTTTGCTTCGTCACTTTATATGGTTTTCGGGCTACAAACATGAGTGTTTTTCAGCTCGTTTTCTTCTTACATTTTTCTTACATAGTTGTCTTGGCTCTTCTTTTTATGGTTTTTCTAGCATCTTTTATCACATGCATCCGTGACCGCTGTGGCCAGATTGATGGGACCATACCTCGAGTAGAGAGTATGTGTGACAGGTTGCACCTGTTTGGACATCATAGAGGGATACGATATCTGGAAGACGTTTTTGGCTTGTGGACAGGTGGATATCGTTTCTTTCGAGGGACACAGGACGTTCTCGTGATCATCACCTTGCTAGTTAACGGACGTCTTTTCACAAGAAGAACTGACATCTCCGTCAGTTTTGTGAGTTGCGTTTCGTTGGTTCGAGGACCTATACGACCGATCTAGAACGCTGAACATGAAAAACAAGTTTTGTTTTGTTTTAACTTTCTTATGTTTGATTTTATTTCCTTCTAATTGGTTTCGTTCTGCTTTAAAATGTTTTATTTTTCTATTTAACATGAGTTTTTATATTATAAAGAGAGATTTGTTTTATAAAGGAAAAAGCTTGTTTATTTATTTTTCATAACGGTTTTCCGATAGAGAAGAAGTACCCTATGGGGTTACTTGCTTCTCTAGATCTTTTACAAGTTTTTGTATGTTTTTTATTTGGGAGGAGAGTTCCGCACACGCCAGTTCGATCTGCATCACCGCCGAGCTGACCTTCTTCAGTGAAGTGTTCAGTTGCGTCAGTGTTTGCAGTGGGGTATCGCTGGGAGCAGTTGCCTTGCCCTTCCTATCATCAGCATCCTTGCGACCGGAAGGCTCCTCCTTGCCGACAGGTTTCTTTCTCCGTCTTCTAGAGATGACCATATGTTCCTTGAGACTGATGATGTTCGTCTTGAAGCGTTTCTTCAGAGGTTCTTCATCAGAGTCTGTCATGAAGGGATTCACACCACCGGTATAGCTCAGCTTTTCTGAGTCAGAAGTCGTCCTAGTTCTTATGGGAGAATCCATCTCAGAGAGTGAGTTTGCCAGGTTTGAGGTTTGGTTTTTATATGGGAGCCAGAGACGCGTAAGGGTATAAACGGGATAACGTGTTGGGTTCGGACAGCTGGAAGAGTGTATCAGAAGCTTATCGTGGTAGGACCCACGGATAAGACGGAATTTTGAGGACCAAATTCTTTTTAAGGTGGGTAGAATGTAACAGCCCAGGTAAAAATTTGGATTTTTATCGGGACTGTAAAAGTTGTTATACAGTGATTTACCGAATGAATTAATCTTGGGTAATTAATTCAATGTAAATCGGGCATCGTTTTTCGAAACCGTGATTTTTCCCGCGCTCGGGATTTTTTCGTGAATTTTACGGACCAAGTTGGTATTTTTCGGGTCCCGGAATCATCAGAAAATCACACCAAAAATATAACTAAGGAGGTATAGCAGTTATTTTCTGGTCCGGTTTGGACACGCCTGCATTATTGAGGCAATAATGCAGGCGGCGCCTTTTCTTTTTCTTCCTATGTCACCCGTGATTTTCTGCATGCCTTGCACCACCCAGTACCATCTTCATTTCCTGTAAAACACCATAACCCAGCTCATTTTCCCGTTCTTTCCCTGCAAAACCAGTCATGCCTTCAACACACAAAACCAACCAGAAAAAAAAACAACAACCAAGCACACTATCAACCACCCAACTGCCGCCTGCCTGCACGCCGAGCACAACCGCCAACGCACCACCATCTTCCTCTTCACGTGCTGGCACTTGCCTCGTTCCAGCCGTCGCCGCCAGCCTCGCTTCCTCCACATGACCGCCACGACGCCGTCCTCTTTGCGTCAGCCGCCACAACCACCGCGTCACGCTCCTCCCCGCAAACAGCACCACCACACCGACGGCTGCAACCACCAGCACCAGCGACGCCACTGCCTCGCCTTGCCACCAGCGCCTCGCCGTGCCTCGCCGTCTTGCCTGGCCGATCGCGTACGCCGCGTCCTCCTTCACGCCGCCCTCGCCTTCCTCTCCGCGTGCGATGACCCACAACTGGCAACAACCAAGTCGCCATCTCACTCCTCTTGTCGCATCGCCTTCCTCTCGCGATCCGATGCAAGCCAGCATCGTCGCCTACGTCCGTGCCGCCTTCTCCCCGACGCGCCCCGTCGCTGCTGCCTCGCCTCGCTGCTGCTTCCTTGTCGCGCCGCCGCTCCCACAGCAAAGTGAGGTGCGGATTGGTTTTGCCACGGGCGGGTCGACCAGTTTCTGATGGGTTCGGCCCGAACCCATCCTGTCAGCGTGGGCTAGGTTTGGCCTGGGCTTGGGCTGAACTAGTTGGGCTCATGGGGATTGGATTTGGGCTGCATGGTCTGGCCCAATCCGTTATATGTAAAAAAAAAGGAGTAAATAATAATATATATACAGAAATGGATTATTAAATATATATGTTGGGAAAATATTTCTGGAAAATAGACAAATAATAAATTTGACCAGATATAATATATCCTTTGAAAAATTACTTATATACTATGGAAATGTTTTGGTAAAAAGTATATATGCGTTAACATAAATGATTTTGGAATAACTTTTGGAAATATATATGTACAACTAATTTCGGTAAATGTTTTGGAAATAAATATGGTATTGTATATTCTGGGAAATATTTCACTAAGTATATATAATAATACCTTTTTGAAAAAAATAATAATAAATATATACATAAGATTATTTTTTTAGAAAATTATTTATGGTAGAAATTAATATACGTTGTATAATTATTTTATGGAAATAATTTTTGGAAAGAGTATATGATATAGAAAATGATTATTTTCACGAAAAATATTTTGAAAAGGATATTATCAAAATATAATACCGGAATAATATCCGGATAAAAATACGATATATTATTTTCGTAAAAGGATTAATAACGGTAATGATGATGATAAGGAAAACACAACATGTTATGGCATATCAATTAGTGTGCATCTTATGTGAGCATTTTATTTATTATTTGTTATATAGGATTTGATAACGTGAACGAGCACGCGGAACCGGAACCAGAGGAAGAGTTTCCGGAGGAATTTATCGGCTAAGGTGAAGATAAGTAAATATTTATATATTGCCCGTGATATCAAGTTGTTGTTTGTTTACTATGTGTGATATTTGCTGGTATGATACTACTTTTGTGACTGTGATTGATTGTTGATGTTATTGATGATGTTGAAATGGTTGGTAAAAGTAAGTTTATTGTTGTTGTTGTTCACTGTGAGAATTGTGTGAGTTAAGTACCGGAGGTACTATTATGTGATAACAGATTGGTTAAGTTTGTATTATCCAGACGAGCTGAGAGGCCGTGAGCCTGCTCGGGATAATGAATAATGGACGGTTAATAGTAATGTGGAAGCAAGTTGAGAAAGAAGGAAATAATAAAATTGAAAAACTTAGACGTTTAGCAAGTCATAGTTAAATGCTGGAAACAGCCAGATGGTAGTCTTTTATTTTATGGTGTTGGGGGAGAGTGTGCTTGGGGTCTGCTCCCTGTCTGTACCAATTTTTATTTTAGGTGCTGGGGGAGAGTGTGCTTGGGGTCTACTCCCTGTCAGTGCCAGTTATACGTGGAGGTACCACGGCGGGGTCCATGGGCTAGCTAGCTTGACTACCTGGCGACGACCACCATTTAACTAGTGATAGGGGCCCTGATAATAAAATTGGTATAGCGTGTCTAGAATCACAAAGTGTGTTATTTAAGGTTCGTGAGAACCTTAGTTAATTGTTGTTAATGTGACTTGGTTATTATCGGTTGCTTGTATATGTATATTTGCTTATAGATTTTACCCGGTGAGCACTTCAGACTCACCCCTCGCCTGCGTGACTCGGTCACGTAGTTTGATTTGTGCTGAGTACAGGAACATACATGGCAAGCTGCAGTGTACCCTCGGGCAGGACTCGGATCCATTAGATTGCATCAGGTTTTGCATATGGTGTCTTGAGTATTTAAATGCTTCCGATGTGCTATTATTGTTATTGTACCCGAGGCCGGGTGATTGATATTATCGTTGGGCCATTGGGCCGGATTTCCTGTTGTATATGTTGTTTGTGCCACGTGTCGGCACTGTTGTTCGATAAATATTGTGTATTGGGTAAATTTGGGTCGGGGCGTTTCAAATATATATTAGTAATAGTTGCAAATTTTGTTAAATTTTTTAACATTTTTTTAATAAAAACTTAATTGATACACAATTGCAGTGGTAATATTTATAGTAATGATCATTTATGTAGGCACATGGCACAATGTTACAAGAAAATAAATCATTACTCCACCCATCAAATAATTTATACTTTACATACAAACAAATTATGAAAATTATATTTCCATATGTTATTTGTATCACCTAATAAAAAATTTTTATATTATCTTTGAAATTTATAGAAATTACGTGCTATGACTAAATGATCAACCTATATAAAAAAGGTGACCTTATATTTTATAAATAACATGTCATTAGTATTTTATAGTTTATATGCATAGATCAACCTTTTAGAAGATAAAAGGTCCATCTCTTGGTAAAAAAGTTAATATAAGTTAATCTGTTGGAATATATAAGTTAATGGATAGAAAGACATCCACTCAATAAAATAGTTATGCTATAATTTAACACGTAATATATTGACTTATAATTTGGATCGGTATGGCTCTTCAAAATTATTTAAGAAGTTATATTCGATTGGTTAAATTCTTAAAATAACTAAGTTTAACTTTTAAGCATTAATAATTTTAGATATGCTTCTCAAGACAAGATAAAAATATAATATTTAAAATTAAATAAAAAATAATCTATTATTACATTAAAAATTTTACATTAATATTATATTAAATTTATTTGGTAAATATTATATTATATTTAATCGGTAACTAAAGTTATTAAATATTGTCAAGGGGAGGGATCTTGTAACGAGGAATGGCAATCGGGTAGGGTCGGATAGGGTAAGCAAGACCCAGATCCGGACCCTTAATCAAACCGGGTAGGATAAGATTCTTGTTCACATAGGTTAAAGTTGTTTATGCCACTCAACTTTGGTAAAAAGCTTATTGTTGTCCTTCAAGATTTTTTAGGGTGGTTTATAACCTTGAAGTTTACCTTAACCGACTTGTGTTATCCTTCCAACTTGAGAAAGCCAATTCCACACTATACATCATTAATTAAAGAAATTTACTATTTGAGGGAAAATAAAAAAATAGAGTTTTATAAATCTCCTAATAATAAAAAAATCTTAATAATTATGCGTTGCAAAAAGATTTAATAGATAAATTGCAAAATCATTGAAATAACGATTTCGCATACTTTCAATAACGATTTGAAGAAGAAAGAAAATAATGAAAAACACCATGAATTTTTTTCTTTCTCTTTTCCTCCCTTCTTGTCTTCTCTCCTTATCCATATAATACAATTGTCACCCATACTCGGGGACCATTATCCAGCAGCAGTTCACAGCTCACAATATATATCAACAACAGAGAAAAGAGCAAGCAATCACAGCAGCGGAATTATAACACAGCATCAAATGCAACAGAACAGCAGCGGAAGACTCTATGCACATGCAGCGGGGTATGGATCCGGAGTCAAGTGGAGAAGAAAGCAGCAGCCATCGAACGTCGTACCTGAACTACGAAAGAACTTGACCTACGAGATGAAACCCCGCAGGCGAGGGGTGAGTCTGAAGTGCTCACCGACGAAGGATAAAAAGAGATATGTAGTGTAACAGCCCAGGTAAAAATTTCATTTTTACCGGGACTGTTTAAGTTAATGTACAGTAATTTACCATTGACTTTTAATCTTGGGTAATTAAATTGTGGTAAATCGAGCTTTGAATTTTGAAACCGAGTATCGTCCTACGTTCGGGATTTTTCTGCGGATTTTACGGACCAAGTTGGGATTTTTCCGGGTCCGGGAATCACCAATTCCTATTCAGCCTGTGAACAACCTGTTATACCTGTGATTAACCAGTTGTTTTCTTCAGCCTATAAAATTATTTTTCCTCTACATGCCTACACACCCATCATCGCCATCATCATCTCCTGCAACTCACCTGCAAATTCATTCATCTATAAACTAACCAGAAAAAAAAAAGAAAAGAAAGGAAGAAAAAAAAAAAAGAAACACACACTTACCCATCAACCAAAACAGTGTCGTTTTGGCACACCCCTCCCCTCCCCACTCTTCTTTTTCTTTTTCTTCCTTCTTCTCCACCACGCCGGCCAAGCCACCACTGCCGGCCACTCGCCCTCATCCTCTCTTCCTCCTCCAACTCGTCGCGTCACGGTCACCACCGAACCCAGACACCGCCGGAAGGAGACCCGCAGTCGCCTGTGTCGCCTTGCCGCCGAGGAGCCGTCGCCGAGCCTGCAGATCCGACGCCGAGGAGCTCGCGTCTTTCCTCTCATCGCGACATGCCGCCGTCGTGTTGTTTTCGCCTGCAGCTCGTCGCCAGCGTCCCGCCGTGTAGCCGCCGCCTCGTTGCTCGCCGTTCCGTGATGCCGCCGCCTCTGCAAGCAAGGTGAGCACGACCCGTGGGTTGTGGTTGCGACCCGTTTGGATGCTTCATGGGTCGGGTTAGCTGACCGGGTCGACCCGCGGGTTGGGTTCTGGGTCAGATGGGTGTGGGCTGAATAGTTGGGTTGGAATAGTTTTGGGCTTTGGGCTTGAACCATGGATGGGTGAGCTGAAATAGTACTTTTTGAGGCCCAGTCCGAAAATTAAAAGAGAGAAAAGAAAATCTGGAAAAAGAAAATAAAATAAAACTTGGGAAAAAGAATATAATTCTGGAAATAATTTTGGAAGATAATATATGTATGGAAGGAAAAATAATAATTCGTAGAAATAATATTTTGGAAAAAGGTGGGAAAGGTTTATAGTTTGGAAATAATATCTTGGGGAAAAATATGGGAAAATATATTCTGAAAAATAATATTTTGGAAAGTACATACCTAGGGAATAATTTTGGAAAGGGTATTATCAAGGTAGTAAAATACCATAACAGTATCCGAGTATAGGAATAAGTACAGTATGGTATTTTAGCACTTGAGATAAATGGTGAATGATGATAATAATGGAGAAATAACCCGGGAGAGTAACCGAGCTGAGATTATACTTAATTTACGGTATACAGTATTAGCATGACATTTGCATACCATCTTATGTGTGCATATTATTTGATTGATATAGGAGTTGATAATGAACAATTTGCTGAGGAACCGGACTTGGAACTTGCCGGGCAATTCCATAATTGAATATCGGCTAAGGTGAGGATGGATAACCCTTGTTATGTTGCCTGTAATACTTGTGTGCTTTGTTGTTCGATTGAACTGCTGAATTGTTGGTTGTTTGATTACTGCTATGGTATTATTGTTGCCTTGAGCTATGATATTGATTCTGTGGATATTATGCTGAGATTGATGTTGAACTATTGACTATGGAAATTGTGAAAAAGAAATTGGAATTGGAATTGGAATTGATTTGAGATGTTGGTATAATTGTCATGTGGAAAGTAGTGGTACGACCCGATGGTATGAAAATTAATTTTGGGATGCTATGGTCGGTTTTTGGTTTGGTTGGCCCGTCATGCCTGTGGTTAGGGTATACCGAATACCCAGTGGCTCGGATATGCCGAATATCCGCAGTGGCTCGGATATGCCGAATATCCGCGGTGGCTCGGATATGCCAAATATCCGCAGTGGCTCAGATATGCCGAATATCTGGTTGGCATGACGTCGCCTGAGGTTGGGGTATACCGAATACCCAGTGGCTCGGATATGCCGAATATCCGCAGTGGCTCGGATATGCCGAATATCCGCGGTGGCTCGGATATGCCGAATA